>CASHTH010003411.1:0-25460 GCA_030341885.1 Geodia barretti
GCTTGAAGATAAGCTGAAGCACGGAAAAAAGGGAGAAGAAAGGTATGAAGAAAAAAGAAGATTTGCTATGATACACTGTCTGAAGGAAGCCGATCTTATTGGTTTAACGACAACAATTGCAGCCAAGTACAATTGGCTTTTGTCGGAAATTAATGCAAAGATTATCATTGTTGAGGAAGCTGCAGAATGTCTGGAAGGTCATATTATATCAAGTTTGAACCAAAAAACCCAACACTTGATCCTGATCGGTGACCACAAGCAGTTGCGCCCCAAAACAAACGACCATATACTTGCACGTGAGTATCATCTGGATGTGTCACTTTTTGAGAGACTTATCAGAAATGGTTTCCCGCATACTACTCTAAAGCTGCAGCATCGAATGCGGCCTGAGATATCTGCTCTGGTTTCTTCACATATATACAATGGTGCGCTTATGGATGCACCCGTAACCAGCTCTTACTCTGACGTTAGTGGAATGAAATACAATGTGTTTTTTGTAGATCACACAGAACCAGAAAGTACATACCTGGAGTTAAACAGCAAAGACAACGTTTTTGAGGCCAGGTTTTTAGCACAAGTGTGTAAATATTTACTCTTCCAGAAAGTTTACACTGAAGAACAGATTACTGTTATTACACCATACACTGGACAGATGTTTACCTTGAGAGACAACTTCAGTGACATGCCTAACGTGAAGATCATACCCATTGACTCATACCAGGGAGAGGAAAATGATATCATTCTTGTCTCACTTGTACGAAGTGAAGCACTAGGATTTGTTGCTGACCCAAGTCGTGTCTGTGTGGCCATGTCTAGGGCAAAGCACGGCCTCTACGTCATTGGAAATTTGTCTAAGCTCTTCATCACCAGATCCAACTTATGGAGATCTCTTGTAGACACAATGAAAAAGGCAGGAAAATTTGGGACATCTCTACCATTAGTGTGTAAGGGACATGGAACAACCACAGAAGTCTGTACTCTTGATGATTTTAAGTTAGTAGCCGATGGTGGATGCTTTCTTCCATGTGTTTCACGACTTCCCTGCAGACACATGTGTCCGCTCCTGTGCCATCCCGACCCTGACAATGGGGTACATGGCAGAATTCAGTGCAAAGAGATTTGTCGTAGATTATGCAACAAGAAAGCTCACCGATGCAAGAAAGTATGTTGCGAATGCAGCTCTAATAGATGTGGCCCATGTAAAGAAACCATAACAACAGAAATCCCGCAATGTGGTCATCTACAGCATGTACCCTGTCACTGTGATCCAATGTCTTTTGTATGCCAAGAAGCTTGTGGTTTTGTTCTCCCTTGTGGTCACAGATGTTGGAAAATGTGTGGTGAGAGCCACGCCCTGGAGTGCACCGAGCTTATCACGCGAAAATGTCCAAAGCAACATGAAGGAAAGGCCGATTGCTATCTCACGGATGAACTCTACTCACGACGCTGCAAAGCTGCTTGTGAAGAGCCCCTAATGTGTGGTCATCCTTGCCAAGGAACATGCGGAGAATGTCGTCAAGGCCGACTTCATAAACCATGTAAAGAGAAATGTGACCGAACATTGACATGTGGCCACACATGCTCCAGTCCATGTGCCCATAATTGCCCACCATGTGAAAAGCAATGCCCAGTTCTGTGTCCACACGGTCCATGTGGGCATAAATGTTTCCAACCTTGTCTTCCCTGCCCCCACGGGTGTCAACGTCAATGTGAACACCAACAGTGTTCTCAGATATGTGGCGAGAAATGTGACTGTGAACCATGTAGTAAGCCTTGTTCAATGAAGCTACAATGTGGCCATCAATGTATGGGACTATGCGGCGAGAAATGTCCAGACGTTTGCCGAATATGTGACAAACACAATTTCAATGAAAAGGTTCCACTAATATTTGGAACCGAGGAACTTGAAGAAGGGCCTAATGAAATAAGAATTATAATGCTTGATTGTGGGCACATGTTTGAGGTTCGCTCACTTGACAAGTATATGAAGATGAGCAT
This sequence comes from Geodia barretti, assembly GCA_030341885.1. Lineage (NCBI taxonomy): Eukaryota > Metazoa > Porifera > Demospongiae > Tetractinellida > Geodiidae > Geodia > Geodia barretti. Next base: position 1,999 of record CASHTH010003411.1, read on the forward strand.
GGAAAACAAGATTCAGTGGAAACGATGCATCATATGTAACAAACCAGTCTTTATTACAAATCGCTACAGAGACTTGGTTGTTGGAATAACAGAAGATTTGAATCAAATAAAAGATAAAGAGAAATCATTTAGTTCATATGAAAGGAGAAAGTACATGAACCAAGTTGGAAAACTTGTTGAGCGTACAACCATGTTAAAACATCCAAGACATTTTTTAAGCCACATGGAAAGTTTGTCCGATAGGCGATTACAATGCGAATACCACATTTTTTATGCTGAACAAAGTGTGGTGAGGGCAACTGAAGATATAGAGGGCGAGAAGGCCACCATCACTTCTGTCATATCAGGCCACGTTGCTAAAGAGTACCTGAAATACTTATTATCAGCAACGACCTCACTGCAGTCACAAGCAAAGGACTTTCTGAGCAAGTTACAGACGTACCGAACATTTGTACTAACAGATCAAGTGATACATGATATTAAGGCCGAACAACATCGAATTCAGTTACTTTCAGCTGTACTGAAAATGCTGCTTCAACTAAAACTATCTTGTAAAGCAATAAAATCCACTGATCAAGAGAAGCTGGATGGATTTTTAAAGGATCTTGAAATCGATGTTGGCAAACACTTCACAATGAAAATGCGACCTGTTGAATTTGACTCAAGCATGCATTATATTGAACAACTAAGAAAAGAACACCCACAAATCTTCTCCTATGAGATCACTCAGGAAGAAAAGCAAATGATTGTCCGTGCTCTTCGAACAAAACCTGGTTCATGGTACAAGTGCCCAAAGGGACATGTCTATAACATTGGTGAGTGTGGAGGGGCCATGCAAGAAGCCTTGTGTCCTGAATGTAGATCTGCTATTGGAGGGGCCAGCCATCGTCTTCGAGATGACAACACTCATGCTGGAGATTTCGATGGTTCCCACCACGCAGCGTGGTCAATTGGAGCAAACCTGGGAAATTTCGACCTTCGTGACCTTAGGTAGCTTAAATTAATTTGACAGTTAATAACTAGCTATAGCGACTCTATTTTGTAAAAACACCAACTTTTTACAATGAAACTTGCAAGCATACCTGCCAACCGTCCCGATCTGGTTGGGACAGTCCCGATATTACTACGTTAACCCGATGTCCCGTCCGCCGGTGCTGGAATTCCTCGTTTGTCCCGATATACTATCTGCCACACCCATGTAGTGTACGACGCAAAGCGCACACAACCGTCTCCATGCGCAACTGTCTTTCGCATGTGTTTGAATTCATTAAGACTAACGAGTACTGAGACAGGTTATTCCATGTACACAGAGAGTTTTAAATTTACAAGAAATGAGATCTGAAAGTGAGTGTTCTAGCAAATGGTACAACAAACAGGTTAAGTATAGTGCTTTGGTAGGAAGACACCAATATCAGTATTGATGGAGGAAAATACCGAACACACACACAATTTTGTATAGTCCAAACAATCTCTATTATTCTCTGAGATGAGAGTGTTAGACTGAATATTTCAGAATAGCTGAGATGCAATTTTTTAGCAGATCCTAAAAGCAAATGTTTGAACTGACTTGAGTTCTTTTTGAGTATGTGGGTCCCATAGCTACTATGCTGGCCATACTATGCTGGCATATTCAAACATAAGTCGTACAATACAGGTTTAGTCGCAGCAAAAATAGTGAGTTTTCATACAACCAAGTAGTTGCTTTGCCCTCTGAAAAACATTAGTTATGTGGGTACTCAATTATAAGTCAGAAGTTACTATATAGCACATCAGGGTATTTTGTAGCTATAGTGACCGGTTCATTAAAGAAAAAGAGATCTGGCATAGTTGATGACCTGTGTGTAAGCAGCATGCACTTACACTTGGTGTTGAAGGTAAGATGCTTTTCCTCTACCCAGCTTTTATTGGCGAAATTTGTAAATTTATCCAGTCCCCCTCGTTTGAAATAATTATGCTTGTAGAGTACAAGATCATCAGCATACATAATAAGCTCACTGCAGTTGGAGAGACTAATGACACAGGGAATTGACATATTTATTATGAAAAGCAATGGCCCATGCACTGAACCCTGTGTGACTCTTGTGATGACTGTGAGATTGCTGTGATGTAGTACCACTTTACAACACCTTAGGGATCAGCGTTTGACAGGTAATTTTGTATAAGGGCGATAATATGTGGATGGAGATTTAGTTGATGCAATTTGGCAAGCTACTAGCGGGAGACTACGAGTAAACTCATACTAATACAGCTCAGCGCCATCAATTTAGCGGTACATATACCGCCCATGCGCACTTCGCCCATGCAGGGTTTACACTTTAGTTTGATTAGTAGCCCTACCGCGACCGCGCCACCCTTCGCTGTGTACACCTTTCAGTCACAAATTAATGTAAATTTTCACACTTCTAGAAACATGAACAAAACTCGCACGATTGTGAACTTTGAGGTAGGCAGGCGACATGGCAGATGTTGCTCCAAACTTCCCCTCATTCACTACAACTACACAATGAACAGTTCACCTATCCAAGAAATCAAATGCCATCCTCATCTTGGTATGTTTATGTCTTGCGATCTGAAGTGGAGAAACCACCTTATGTTTATATATATCTTCCCGTGCTTACAAAATTTTAGGTCTCATCCGGTGCTCCTTCTCCTCAGGATTGCATATCTCTGCTAAAAGGAACCTGTAAATCATGCTCATTCGCTCTCAACCCTCATAGATCTGAAGGCCTCTCCTCATCAAAGACATCTCGGCACTAGAACCTATCCAGCGACGTGAAACTTATTTTGAATGACTTTCACTCAGACTATAGACATCGTCTGCATGTTGTCTCTCAATCTTCCACCCCTGATGAACGATGCAACTCCAACTCTTGATGTTCTTCATTCGCTGCCTCAAGAATCCCAATACTTCAAATGCCTTTTGTATGCTCTCCTATATAGCTATGTCCATTTTTCTAAAGGAATCACTGCGCATCAAAAACTAACACATTCACTATCAAAGTCTAACGCGCTTGCTCACCACGACACTGGAACTCTCTCCCGCCAATCAATCTTGACCTTTCCATTCCCACCATTAAAAGTTACCTTCACCAAGTTTTCTGTACCAACTTTAGCTAATTCTTGTTTTCTCTGTGCTGACCCTTGTTCATTCCATTTGTGCTAAGTGTTTGTATTCATCCATAGCTACTATTTACTTAGGACATCAGCATTTCTATCTGGTGTTCCTTCGTACATGTCACCATAAATGCTTCTACCTTCACTGTCTTTCTGTATAGACTGTCTCGTAAACCACCCACGCACCCGTCAGAAGTGGTCAGTCGGCACTTAAATATGTGGCGGTCGGAGCTTCGATGTCTACCCTTTCAAGCAAAAAGGTCCGGATTGAGTGAGACATGTCATAAACGTCTCAGCCGGCTGAAAGACGGCACAGAGGCTGTGCGTAGTGTCTGTAAAACGGCAGGGGGAGAAAGATCGCCACAGAGCGCGTGCGCAGCTTGAAAGGGGTGTGTCGAATCATCACGCCTCTGCGTACAGGACCGTTAACGCCGAATGATGTTTATGCTGATATATATACAACGCCGTTGGTAAACACAATCCACAAAGTACAAACTGTGGTTTGTCAGCCTTTGCGTTGCGGAAATCGCTGCGCAAGTCGGAATGCCTCTCCCTTTTAGTGGGCCCAACGGGTCTGGGCCGAGGCTATGTTCATGCGAGTGCAATTCACCAGCAAAAAGCATTCTGCCTCTGGTGGGGTGGGAAGCACACAGTACTGATTATTTTCAGCAAAAAGCTGCAGGAGGGTTGCTCGGAGAGGAGGCTGGGTTCGAGCAAAGGTGTTCCACACGACGTATAGGTTTGCTCGGGGCTGCCGCATAGTAGGTAGTCTCGGTATATACTAGACCCCGCACAAAACTGGTCTACTGCCCCAGTAACATAGCTATATCTTCCTGCTTCCACTTCCTGAAGACCTACCCCGACACTACAGGGCCCATTTTTTGCGCATGCGTGTTTCCGCCTACAAGCTTCAGCAATCTTGACTCTGTATCAATGACAGTTAGACCCTGGCCTCTTGATTGACGAGTATCCGTGGCACGGGCTACGATAAAGAATGGAGGATAGCTGCCGCGGTGTCGGATTGCTTGGGATGTCTCAACAAACTTTCTGCTGGTAAAAGTCAGCTAGCTGGAGTTAGCTCTAACTTTATTCACGTTTTTGTCGTTTACCAGAAAGAGACATTTGGAGGCTCAAGCTCAATTGGCTATTTGTGATACTTTGTCTCTTAATACGAGGTGTGAATATGATATGCGTCATACCCACCAACCACCAGTTTATCGTGAATCCGAAGAATGTCGGTCTCAACGTAACGGCGAGGTAGTTTACAACTTTGCGTACACCATCAGAATGTAATAAACTCTGCTTCATGCGTATATAGTTACTTATTTCCCTCCCATAGTATCTACCTGTTAGGCTCAACATCAAAGAATACCATAGTAATTTTATCAAATGCTGCCCACATTACCCACTCGCAATGTATGGGGGAATGCATGGGAGCAATGTATGGAAATCTGAGAAGTATATCTGGAATGCAGTGGTGCTTCAAGAGCTAACAATTATTTGGCCACTGACCTGTTATTAAAGCCATGAATTCTGCGGCAACAAGGCAAGCATCACCTAGTAGGTTGCTTCATGCAAGGCCGTGCCTAGCAGTCAAGTATAGATCCATGCAGGAGCCACCTTGCTAAAATGAAGCAGCAGGCCCTTGGGCTCGTCCACATAACAAACCAACTGTTTTGCACACAGTGACTCATGCTGCAGTCGTACATCTCACTGTCGCCGTGGCAGTACTGGCATGTCCTGGGGTCCACGCATGGCATTCTCTCTCCTAGCTAGCGGCAGCCCTCCCCTTTCGTCTCAATGACGAAGTCATAGTGTTGCCATAGTGATTATCCATTTTCAAAAGAGAAATCAGCAGTGCGTCCTCCGTAGAGAATGTATGGAAGAAACAAAGGCTTTTCCTGATGCAAAGCCAAACTGGTCTTAGACTAGGTTTGTAGGTCGGTAGGTCGGTAGGTCTGCCTCAAAATTAGGAGCTGGCGTACCCCTGGTGAGATACATAGTAATAACCTGAGCTATATTTAACCCTTTGGTAGCCATGGGTATCTCCTTAAATAAGCAGAAATTGACGTATAACATATTACGCAATACTTTAGCAATTCTTATTGACTTGTGGGGGCTCTGGGCATATATACATTCCCGTGGCTGGCAAAGGGTTAATGGTCCATCTGGCTGTACTATGCAATCCATTATAGCGAAAAATATTGTCGCTTGAACCTGCCATTCACGTGACCCTGCCACACCCCTTAGAGGGCCAGATACTTCTAACAAAGGGCATAGCAGGCCAGGTGAAAACAAAAGTCCCGTACAGACAATACATGGGGCCAGGCACCTTTTGCTGCATTCTACCATTCACTCTTATGTAAATCATAGTATAATAGTAGTTGCCTTCTTACCCTTTCTTGGTTTGTCGGACCATCGACAAAACTAGATGGTCCTATATACAGTCTGATACCATTGTGAGGTGTAGGTGTGAAGCTAAAGTAGTTGAGAGAACCAAGTGTGGTAGGTTCCAGTCCAACTAAGCATGTGATCCCAGAGCTTAATTCCACCTTCCAATGTGACACTTTAGCTAGGGGAAAATTTAAGTATGTGCTTACCTGAGGACAAGACAGACTACTCTGAAAGTAACTAGGAACAAAATTTTGTCCAGGGTCTAACTCATGTGTGGTGACTACAAATCCAGTGGAATGCAATAACTCCCAGAAAAAAAGCAGGTCTTTCCCACCCTAATCTCTGGAGCTGAGCTATGTAGCTGCTTTTTTGGATCTTGGCAGCAAGGATATTAAGTTATTTACCAAATTAGGTTGGATTAAGCTGCTTTTTTGGATCTTGGCAGCGAGGATATTAAGTTATTTACCAAATTAGGTTGCATTGCTTCTTTTGGCACTGGAAAGCTTTCCTCAAGACTGTTGGGGGTGGGATTGAAAATAAGTGTGCAGATACCTTACAGAGGGCTGGGTCTTAAGAGGGAAGCCATATGCATGATTTGCGAGAGGAGAGCTGCATGATGACAGAATTGACCCTGGTAACACAATGCCAAAAGCAACTCTGAAAATTGTGCATATACTTGTGCAAAATGTGTCATGTCTTTTCCAAAGGCCTTCAGAGAATGTTAGCTACTGGACACGCAGGCAGAGATGGATTTGAATGTTGCACAATCCAGTCTGTTGATAATTTGGAGATGACTGAGTTGAGATTGATGCCTATGTGGCCGTTTGTGCTAGAGGATCCCTTGAGCTGCTTTTTAAAACAGAATAGTGTAATACCTTGACTGCCAAGTAATGGTGATACATGCTTTACCTTAGCCACTTAACAATGCATTTTTTACTCCTATTTGATGTCCTCAGCAGTGAGCTTATGTCCTTTCTGAACTGTCACTGTGCTTTTTAAAGCTTTCTTCTTCTGAACACTAAGGTAAAGCATGTGTTGATTGCCTGTGACGTGTTTAGCATGCCAAGAGTAATGAGTGGCAGACAACATACATAGGATTTGGGTGCCAAGCCATTGGTTAGGATTATGACATCATTACCACAAGGCACAAGAGGTGGATTGGTTGCACTTTCTAGGTTTATACTCATGCTGTTTGTCCTTCTCTTCTAATGGTGTACCACTTTTGGGCTTGTTTGGTAGCAAGTGATTTATGGTCAAGGTGCAATTAATTATACACATGTGCATACTTCTGCTGTTGGATATTGACTTTCAGATGACTGGGTTGGCTTGGTTTGCTCACCAATAAGTATGTACTTGGAGGCCGCAATAGCAGTAACACCCAGGATACTAAGAGAGCCAGAAATCAAATCTCTGGTGCGGTCTTACCATCTAGACAACCAAACTTACCAACCCCCAGTGATATACCCTGCAGTTCACTTTTGGACTCTTGAACACTGGTATTAAAGTGTACACCGACGCCCTATACAGCGATGGCACAGGTCAATCACGTGATCCATGTACACAAAGTCTCAAAACACGGCAACAATGACTTGCTATGCCTTGATGACACAAAAGCAATAATCAAAGAGCCTGTATCTAGTAACCCGTATCACATGCCCAACGACTGTACATGCCCTCAGTTCTCTACGTGAGAATTCGCTCGTAAGCTATCATGTAATCATTCCTCTTATCTTTCTTCGTAATCCTGCTATCTCCTTACTGGATGCAGTTGAAATGCTACAATAACAAATGGGCAGTCGCTCTGCATAGTAAAAGCAGTAAATCTAGGATGAATGTGAATGTGTCAACAGCAAGGTGAGATAAAAAGGCTAAGGCAAAAAACCAAACAAGTCAACTACTCCCAGTAGAACTCTTTTTCCAAGGATAGGAAGAGCTGAAGTGGGATTCGAAAATGACAAGACTATTGCTTAGTCATCCCTTCTTGAGATCTATATGGGGGTGTGAACTTAGCTCTTTCTTACCTCCCTATACCTTTCTCCTGTGTATACTATTACCTATTTTTGTATACACATACTTTGACAAGTAGTCTTCAAGTATGGTATATAAAGCAAGGAGACAAGACAGGAATGACCTAGTGAGTGTATAGGACAATGGACGATGGCTACATACTTCAAACGGACATCGCTTGCTCGTGTAAACAGGTAATGCACTCTCTTCGGTTTTGGTTGTGACAGTCTAAGACTTCTACTAACCAGTTTTACAATGCTGCGTTCTTGGCTATCTACAGAATCCCTTCACGATCGTCCTTGCACTTTACACCATTTACTAAACAAACTCATGTTAGTGGGTAATAGGACTTGTGTGGAGGAAATTATTACACGATCAAGCGATGTCAGTTCGAAGTATGTAACCATCATCCAATGTACTACTCCATCACATATTCTAGGTAATCCCTGTCTTGTCTCCTCTTAGTGCATAGCTGATTCGAATCGACCAATCAGATTTGTTAGTACGAGGTTCCTGATTTCTCATATGAACCTCGTGAGCTAACAAAAGTAACATGAAAACATGATATTAAACCTTGTTTTTTCTGTTGATTTTCAACAAGTTCAACAGCATTGCATGTAAGAAATGTATCCCGCAAAACATGATCTGTACAAAATGTTGATCAAAATAACTGATATCTTGATTTTCTTTTTCCACGAGACAGTTTTCTGTGTCTGCTTTGAGCCCATCTCCCTCCTTGCCATGTATATACATAGTAGATAGCCAGGCAGCTCACGCCCGCCACAAACCACCGCACGCAAATAAGGGGGTGGGGCTCCGCGAGTGAGTGCGCGCGACAAAGCTACTAAGTCTACGGCGAACGCCTTCGGTATAGCGGCCCGCACAGCGCCTGAATTCGCCTCTGTCTGATTGCGATGGTTCGCGCAGGTCTCCTGTCGCGTTTCTTCGGATGAGTGGCGGGAGTCCCGCAGCGGGAGTAGCTAGAGCGGCGGAGCAGCGTATCCTAGCGTTCGGCGTTCAATAGTCCCGCACAAGATGACGGTCTTGCGCTCTCGTCTCTTTCTCGCATCTTTCAAATTCCCTGTGCTTGGAAACGCGGCAGTGCGCGTATACGGAGCTGATTTGCTCTGCACTAAACATGTTATGTACTCCGTATACTCGGGACATACCGGATTTCAATGAACCCTCGGGCCATCCGCGTAGTGCCCTCGCTGCGCTCGGGACACTACAAACGCGGAGGCCCTCGGGTTCATTGAAATCCGGTATGTCCCTCGCACGTAGTACATAACATATATTTATACCATTCCTACAGTCACCATCTTTTTAAATCGAAGAATTTTTATTTACTTCTCTCCTTTCCTTTTTTACTGCATTCACATGCATGTTTTGGGGCATAAAAAATTAACATTAGTGGCTATGGCCTCAGATGTTCTGTCGTCATTAAGACATCAGTGCACCAAGTTTAATTGTGAGAGGACCCACCATAAGCAAGTTATATTATATAGGCACAACACCATTTAAAATTATTTTTGCCTGAGGCTGTTTGTTTTACAGACTTGTAGTTTCTGTTTCGATGAACTCTTATCATGGTACCTCAGTGTACCAAATTTCATTGTGAGAGAACCCACCATAAGCAAGTTTATATAGGCACAAACACAGTGTACATGTTTTTATTGCCTGAGGCTATTTGTTGTTATTTACAGACTTGTAATGTTTACATAATGATGGTTTCCACATGTTTTACCCTTCTAGTATTGGCATTAGCTAGTTGTCACTCTTTTATTGGTTTATCATAATGTATGGCCTAGGCTATATGTTCACATGTAAACATTGTGTACAAGATTAATCCACTATGACATTAAGCACACTGGGTAATGGAATCCTATCAGTGTACGTTTTATCTCTATATATACCAATCATGGTTTTTGAGATACGCTTGTCGAAACTGAACATGACAACAACAAAAACAACAACAAGAAATCGAAGATATTTATGTATTTCTACAGGACATTGAACCCGGTCTTGAAGAGAGTGAATCTTTCTACACACTCACCTACACTGTTCTGTTTTTGGGCCATGCGATTGGATCAATAGTAGCAGGACTCCTGTTCAATTACATCCCAACCTGGTACCTATTCCTTTGCAGTACTCTTTCATTCATATTTGGGTACCTGCTGTACGCACTGGCCTCCAATGGCTGGATGATGATACTAGCTCGAGGACTTGCTGGAATACAACTAGGGACCAGCACAGCTTTGTCCTTTGCCTATTTTGGTGTTAGCTTTGAGAAATATACTGAGAATATAAAATTACTTGAGAAGTATGAATCGAAAAAGGTGGCTAGAGTTAAGAAGTATCTCTTTAGCACTTATTCCATTGGAACTTTCTTTGGAAGAGTTGTTGGAATAGGTGAGTGTACCACAATTAATTCCAGGCAGGGAATATAAGCTGTTGGCATATCTATGCTGCAGGTTTTCCACTGATCTTGGCCCAATTTCCCAACACTCCGCAGTTCAGGACAGCTGGCTGGTTCTGCATGGCTAGTGGAGTTGCTCTATTACTAATGCAGCTTCTCTTGTTTCATGGAGAGTGTGCATGGAAGTGTCCGAAAATAAATTTCATGGGATATCAGAAGAAGCTGTCATCATTTGGGACACTTAATTGTGGGGAAGTATTTGTCAAGATAGTTGTATCCATTCCTCAATAATTAGCAAATGGTCTGAAGCATAATGAACGATTCTCTAAACTCATAGCCTCAAAAGCAAGGCCTTCTCCTTCCTCTGAGTGTGCATGCCTTGTAATTGCACGTGGAAGTAATGACGGGGAGAGAGGGTCTGCACTATGGTATCACGTGATTCATGCTGCGACTGTCATCAAGGGTCATGGTGTGACTTGAAAGAGCTGTGACATCGTTAGCTATATAGCTTAACCATACCCCCTCTATGAAATGCCTGCCCTGAGTGGTTATAGGCAGGTCGCTGCATGCATCACATGATGAAGTCGCCCAAGCCTTTTCCGTCCGTTTTTGCTCCCACATGTAGTTGTAGGAATAAAGAGCATGCATGCAACGAGGACTGATTTCGAGGCATAATTATACTGACACACAGATCCCTGCTCCAGCCAGTTAGCAACAATTCCTGAACTAATAAACAGGTGCCAGTGTATGTGATAATTGTTGGAGGGCTAAAGGGATTGCGCTATGTTGTCAATGAAGTTCTGATTAATCCGATTGCTACTGACTCATTTGGATTTTCGGATGAGGATATGGGCATACTTCTTCATCATCAATGTTGTGGGTGCATTTGTTGCTTTAATCCTGCTGTGAGTGAATCCTTCTGTTTAAGATATTAAAAAAATTATTTTGTCTTTTTTGCAGGTATACTTTTCAGTATTTTAAGATTAGCAGCTACCTCTTGACTGTGTTGGGAATGGTGTGCACAATTATTGCACTGCTGATAATAACAGACTGGCAGGCCATTGGCAGAGATCCATGTACAGAGTATAGTCTGTTCCACCATCCAGAACTTGCCGACCAGTACAGACTAGAGCTAGTGGACTCTAATATCTCAGAGTCGGGGATGGTGAGTGTCCAGAGCCTGCAAGTGGTTGAGAGAGACGTGTATGAATTAGCAGTAAACAAGTGTGAGTCTGCAGGAAAGTACTGTCACTGGATACCCAACTCTCGAGTGACTCACACACATTGCAGTGACTGCCAGCCCATCTGCAGGAGCACCAAACATACCCTTAACTTCATTCAGTTTGTGATTGGCCTGTTATTATTCTTTTCAACCCTTCCTCTAGCATTCACCGGGGTGTACCTGCTTCTTTCAGAGTCGGTCAGCAAATCCTACCAGGTATACCCAACAATGCAGCATATTAATTTTACAACCTGTATATAGGCTCTGCTGTTAGTGTAGATAAGTACAACCAATTATGATGGATGACAGGGACATGCTTTACTTAGCTCATTGTTGTTCACAGCTTAATTGGTTTATGGTATACATTGTTACTCGATCTGCCCTGATGTTTAGCTTATCCAATGCTGAAGTAAATTAATGGGAGTGATTGGTCATACAACTTTCTAGATATAATTATAATGCTTGCCTGAATACAGCACAATAACTTTCTCGTACACACATCCTGGCCATATGAAACACTGCCCGTAACTATAAGGGGTAGTATGAAGGTAGAGAAAAAGAGTGGCTACCCAATAGTAAAATCAGATCAATAAAATGTTTGTTCATGGAGATAAGGGAACACACTTTCCCTGACAAATTCACAATATATCACAATAGGGAATAAGCACAGGAATGATGACTGCTCTAATGGGTGCATCAAGGAGTGGATTTTCCTCAAATACGTGAGATTGTTCTCATTTACTTTGTAGGTCCTTAAAGATTTTTTTCATTAATGCAGTGGATTATGTATACGAGCATGAGCAGAAAAGGAACTACTTGTCTATGCTGATTCAAGTTGGGATATTTGTACCACTGCTCTGTGGACTGTTACTCCTCTATCCCTGGCTCGCTGGCAGGTACAAGGCCGTATATTCTGAGCCGACAATGAAAATTGAGGAGAGTGAAAAAGTGAAACTTCTAAACTCTAAGTAGAAACTGACTACATTTCAGTTGTAATTGATTGTTCTGTAAAAATCTGGCGAATTTAAAAATAGGGTTATGTCACATAGTTAAGCACCCATTCTACATTTATTCAACTCAACGTTGAACATTTTATTATTTCATATTCCTCATAACACCATAGTATGTGATCATCAACAATAGACATTCAGGTATAGTCTGGTGCAATGGTTTTCTGATCAGAGACTCAGTCAAATCATCAGCAACACTCTCCCTTGTAAGGAAGAAAACATGTTTTTCAAGTGAGGGTACAAACCCTTCTCACTTTACTGAAAAACTTCATGCACATGCAAAAAGCGTGAATGTGCAGGAATAATTATTGCAACACGTGTAGGAAGAATTTCAAAAAGTGGAGGAATAATGTATACTGGAAGAATTTAAAGCTTCCTCATATTATTATGAGCAAGTTGTGCCAGAAACTTTATACATTTTGCTTGAAATTCCTGCACATTTAACATTAGGAAATTCCAACGCATTCCCCATACATTATGATAGGTTTTCTAAATGAGAGTGTTCAGCTGCAGGAGGGTCTTTTTCACTAACAGAGGGCAGAAGGGTGAGGCCCAGAAGCTCCCAGGGGTTCTAACAATAAGTAAACAACAGCAAATAGCGAACTGGTACTCTTTTATAGTTCATCAGAAAAATTAATAACGATCAATCAACCGTCAACAAGTAAATATGCGAATTTAAAAAGTGTGGAATATAGGGATGCCATAAAAAGCAAGGAGACAAGACAGGGATGACCTGGGCAGAATAGTACAATGGGATGATTGTTACATCTTCTAACTGACATTTCTTGTCTTACTCATGACATGAGTTTTGTGTGAAGACTGTCAAACGAATTCTGGAGGGGAAGCAGCATTGTAAAACCAGTTAGTTGAGCGAACATTGAAGTAAACACAGTCACGATTCAAAACTGAGGACCTGTCAGAGAGGGCATTCGCTACCAGTCTTACATGCATAGGGAACGAGTCATAGCACATGATACGATAGAGATCACTCGTGCTTTGCGACAATAATAGGGCTTGTGTGGAGTAAAATTGGCATGAGCAAGAAATGTCAGTTTGAAGATGTAACAATGTACTCACATGCCCAGCAGGTCATCCCCTCTTGTCTCATTCCTTTTTATGAATTCATATTCACGACCCGTGTATTGCTCATGCGCAATGAAGTTGATTGGACTCGCAAACGCGCTAAGGATCTAGGAGGTCCCACCGACCGAGACCTGGGTACAGACCCGCTCGATCGTAGCCCAGGTGTCGCCTAGAGCGCACTGAAGCTCTACTCTCGCACCGAGATGGCCGGTCCCACTTCGCGAGCCCCTTGATTCGAGGAGGAGCTCATCGCCGAATTGGAGGATACAAGAGGAGTTGGAGTCTGAAATGGAGCGGTTACAAGAAGCTACGGCAGCAGAGAGTTCGAGGTTATGTAACGAGGTGAGTGAGTTGGAGGAGAAAAGTAAGACGAGAGTGAGAGCATTGCGGAGCATGAACTGTGAGCGTTTAGTTGAGCATAATCACATGATATCTACGAAGGATGAAGAAATGAAAGTGCAAACCCTCGGCGAACTGCGCTTGCGCGATACCTCTAAGGGTCCTTCTACGTGTAACTTTCCTTCACACTACATCATAGGTAGCTATTAGTGGTATAGGTGGTAATGCTGGTAACTCAGGTAAGGCTGGTATGGTAGGGATAATGCTGGAATTGGTGGTAATGCAGGTAAGCCAGGTATGATAGGTAATCAAAGGTAACTAGGTATTACTGGTATAGGTGGTAATGCTGGTAACTCAGGCAAGGCTGGTATGGTAGGTAATCTTGGTATTGCAGGTAACTTGGTATAGCTGGAATTGGTGGTAATGCAGGTAAGCCAGGTATGATAGGTAATCTTAGAACCTCTCATGAATAATTCCCTTTGATGTTGAGTGTAGTAATCAAGTGTCTAAAACCCGTAGTACTAGGTCTGCCAGGTATCTAAGTACTAAGTCTCTAAGTTGCAAGTTAGATCACTGTGAAGAATTTAGATCACTGAGGTTTCACAAAGGTTAAATCCATAATAATCAAGGAGTGGGAAGGCCCATTTGCTCCTAGCTTCGAGACTGCTGCCGAGCTCATCATACAAGCATCGCAGCGCTCAGCCCGCATCGCTTGGACGATTTGTTGTTGGTCGCTAGTCAGGCGTTTCCCGGTAGAGCCATGTATATAGCTGATTTCAACGTCTCTGACTAGCGACAAACAACAAATCGCGTCCAGATCAAGCGACGCGGGCTGAGCGCTCCAGTGGCACCGGCAGTGTCTTGCTCCGGCGGGGCTTGCAGGATATATACGTCCAGTTGCTGCGATGCTTGTACGATGAACGCGTCCTGCTCGGCGGCAGTCTCGACTGAAGCTATGAGCAAATGGGCCAACGAGCCTAAATTCTGGCGGGCAGAGCCAACTGGGTAACGGGTCTTGCACACTATCGAAAAGACTAAGCGAAACTGCGCTCTCCGTGCCGCGGTTCTAAGCCAGTTAGACCACTGAACTCGTCTCTCCTCGGTTTGAAAACCCTCGTGGGTCGGGATGAGAATGACGCAATAGTGACCTCGGCTCCGCCTCGGTCACTATTGCGTCATTCTCACCCCTCCCCCTCGGGTTATTCAAACCTCGTAGTGACTCGTTCCAGTGATCTAACCTATACAAAGGTAACTAGGTATATTATATTACTGGTATATGTGGTAATGCTGGTAACTCAGGTAAGGCTGGTATGGTAGGTAATCTTGGTATTGCAGGTAACTAGGTATTAATGGTGTAGCTGGAATTGCAGGTAAGCCAGGTATGATAGATAATCAAAGGTAACTAGGTATTACTGGTATAGGTGGTAATGCTGCTGGTAACTCCGGTAAGGTAGGTATGGTAGGTAATGGTTAGGTTTCAGTGCTGTTGCATTTAGCCTTACAAGGACACAAGGACAGGAAAATATAGAAACTGGGCCTTTTTCAATTCTTCAGTATTTTGTACTAGTAAATATATTGGACTCTGGGGAAGATAACGGGCTTGAAATGGATGCCAAACAATTTTAAGTACATACAAGCAGATACTAGCCATCAGCAGCGATATAAATCCAAGGACTGAAAAGGTATTGATTATTTCATGCAATTGTATTTACCAGAAAAATCTTACAATCATCTCTCAACTATGCCACAATCAGATATATAGAAACTGGACAGTGAACTAATTTTCTTCAAGAACACTTCCACTACGTTCTTTCAAAAGTGACCTCGTTATGCAACATTAAAACTATGATAAGAAACCTATTTACATGCAATTACATTACCAGAATCAAGAATATAGGATTCTGTCTCACCGGAGTTACCTGCAATACCAGCAGTTCCATCATTGCTAATGTATACCTGTGTTACAACAGCATAACTAGGATTATCAGCAACAATCACTTGCAACACCACCTTTACTTGACAGATTGCCAGCTAACTATATCAGTCATATCTGTCTAGTACCCACCATACCAACCTTACCTGAGTTACCAGCATTACCACCTATACCAGTAATACCTAGTTACCTTTGATTACCTATCATACCTGCATTACCACCATTTCCAGCTATACCATTAATACCTAGTTACCTGCAATACCAGATTACCTACCATACCAGCCTTACCTGAGTTACCAGCATTACCGCCTATACCAGTAATACCTAGTTACCTATCATACCTGCCTTACCTGCATTACCACCATTTCCAGCTATACCATTAATACCTAGTTACCTGCAATACCAGAATTACCATCCTTACCTGAGTTACCAGCATTACCTACCATACCAACCTTACCCGGAGTTACCAGCATTACCTACCATACCAACCTTACCCGGAGTTACCAGCATTACCTACCATACCAACCTTACCTGAGTTACCAGCATTACCTACCATACCAACCTTACCGGAGTTACCAGCATTACCACCTATACCACTAATACCTAGTTACCTTTGATTACCTATCATACCCGGCTTACCTTATTGTTCTTCATTTGGTATTGGTTTTATTAGTGATGTCACTATGATGTAGTGTGAAGGAAAGTTACACGTAGAAGGACCCCTAATTAATGGGCCTATTAGTCTGCGTTTACCCGTGATCTCCCGCTAGTAGCTCGCGGAGAGTCTGACACGGGCTAGCTACAGTAGTAGATAGCATGCGGGAGTCGATACACGCCCTTCGTTGTGACTTCTTATGCCTCCGAGGTATACAGAGCAAGCGGATCAGGTCGAGGTAAGCTAGTGCTAATTAGCATAGTGGCTTGTTCACTTGGTTTTCACGCCATAACTTCTGAACGCAGAACTTTTACGAAAATCGCAATCAAGCCAGTGTAGCGCTGAACCCGTTGGTGTCGCTATTTTACCTGTTTGTTGCACGTGGTAGCCGAAAACGTGGTAACAGACAGACAGACAGACAAACCAAGTACTGTAACCCTCGCTGCGCATGCGCGCCGAGGGTTAATAAGTAGACTGAAGACCTACATAACGGAATAACGAGGACTGAAACCATCTGTTCGTGTGGTGCATTCCCCGACCAGCCCCCCCCCGCGTTGTCCCTATAGTGAAACTAGTCTGCCTCAGGCTGTTCATACTAAGACAATCCTGCTTAAGTCTGTGGACCTAGGCCTGGACTGGATGACCCCGCATGCGTCACGACTACGACCCCAGTAGTACCCGCTGGAACCTACAGTAGTCCACTTGTCTAGTAGTCCTAGTGATTTCGACGGAAGAATAGTGCCTGGCAGCATTAATTTCCAAAAATGCATTGCTAAATATATTTTCTGCATACATTGTAGAGACTTCTAGTGTTCACAGCAAGAATCAGCATAAAATATAGATTACCTGAGCATTATTTTGATTCTGAATGCGAAAACTAAAATCTGACCAATCAAATTGCAGCGTTTACCATGGATACGATGATGTATGATGACATAATGACAATCGCCGCGTTTTCACACGTGCGTTAGTTACGGTGTTTTATCGGGAGAGATAAGCAACACAAGGAGAGAGAGAGTTGCAGACATGGCAGATAGAAAGCGCTGGAGCACCAAGAGGAAGATGAAGGAGAGAAGTGCCAAGCTGGTGGCTGTGAAGAGGGCGCGAGCGAGCACTGAGAGCAGCAGAGCTGCCATCACACCGTCATCTCCAGAATCTGACACCTCGAACATCGCTTAAACCTCCAGCTCAGTTTCAGCACTGCAGCGTGAGAGTCTCCAGGTCTCCGTAGACCCCAGCGAAGGCACCTCGAAGATACTGGAGTGAGCAGTGACGAGTACGAGAGCGAAGATGACAACTTCGATGACGAGTGCACCCAAGAAATCTTCATCCTGTGTCTCGCCACCGACGACCGATGTATGCTGGCAGTACTCCTATCTGAGAGCTTAGGGACAGAACGTTGTTGATGCAGCACGTGAAGCTGGCTCGATCGTCAGATGCACGACAAGACCGTCCACAAGTTAAGGAAGGAGTTCTTCGAGAACAAGGGGGTGCTGAAGGAGAGGAGAGAAGGCAAGTACGGGCGACTGACCATTTACTGCGACGAGGAGCTTAACGAGAAAGCAGCCAAGTGGGTGAGGGTGATTACATTGTCCAAAGGCAAGCCGAACATGACTGCCCAATCTTTCTGCCAGTGGGTGAACGAACTTCTGCCTTTCTTCTGAGCTCCCTGTGGGGATATCGTGTGGCACTTCAATACGTTGGCTATTCAAGCCTGTCAGCCATCGAAAGGGGGTCTATGGACTACGGGAAAGAAGGGGGTTGACGGACACGAGAGAGAAGTCAGAGAGTATCAGCAGGCATACTTGGAAGGAAATAAGGCTGGGAAGGAGGTGGAAGCAGCAGTGAAACGTTACAAGTCACATCGTCACACATTTACCGAGGAGATTTGAGCATTCGTAACTTTCTTATATATATATACTCCTGCGTTTTACAATTCTGTAACAGCCATTTTGTTGTGTTTTTGTACTATTTTGTGGTTATTTTTGTGTAGTTTTATTCTGTATGGTTAGTCTTAAAGTTCTGTTTGTGAAAAATTCACACTTTCCCTATAACTTCCTCCCTGACGTGGGGAAAGTCCCATTGGTATAAGTTGCGTAAACTCTAGTTTACCCAAGTAAACCACTACCATAATATTATGACTTCTCGCTGTAGAGTCTTTCGAGTTTTCTGTACGGATAAAACTGTTTTGGGCAATAGTTAATGTACGGAAGTCAGTGCTGTGCACGTAATAATGGTACGAGGGACAATGGTCGAGATAGTCATAGAGCACGAGGCGCAGCCGAGTGCTGTATGATCTATCGAGAACACGTTCCTAGTACCATTATCCCGCGCACAGCACATGCTTCCATACATTAAGTTTATTGTATGCGTGGGCGATTCAAAAGGCGGCGACCAGGTGTTTTGCACGTTCAGAACGGAAGAGAGGTGAGAAGCTCGCGGAGCGCCCTTCTAGCAGCGGTTTGTGTCACCGTTGAATTCGAACTCCGTCTACGAAAAGGCCACCGAGGGCATCATTCCCGCAAAACATATGCTAGTCGGCGGATATAGTTCACTAGGCAGTGGCCAGGAAAATCTTTTTTTTGCAAGTTCAGAACGAAAGAGAGGACGAGAAGCTCACGGAGCGCCCTTCCAGCAGCTGTTTGTGTCACCGTCTGAGTCGAACTCCATCTATGAAAAGGCCGCCAAGGGCGTCATTCTCGCAAAGCGTACGCTAGTCTGCGGATATAGTACAGTTCGTGTGATATAGTGCAGTTCATTCAAAAACTGTTCTGTATGTTATGTTAAATATAGTACTGGCGGCGCCTTTGATTCGCCCACGCAAAATGCAATAAAGTTCCATCTAACTGATTCTCAAAGTTTTACATGGAATGGGTATTGCAATGTGGAGTTATAAATATCAACTATGGACACCTATGCTGTCAGGCACTAAAGCACGGGCTCCAGCGGTGGTGCGTTAACGAAACATCTTTCCAATTTGTTATGTATCTTATTCACTCCAGATATGTGTGATTCTTGCAATGGAAGTTCGTGGAGTAGAGGCATTTTTCCTGTGTCTTTCTTCGGATAACTCCGTGGAATTCATCCATTATAGGATCATTCTTTATGAACACTATGATCTATCATCATGCATGTGTATTGTCAAGTCTCACATTATACATGATGTACTTGTGAAGGTATGCGATGAATATGCATAAGAATGTAAAACTGAGTGCACAAGGCTATATCATTGCTAAGTGTATGCCATAACATTATGCTTGTAGATGATCACTAAAATTATGATGTTTGTTACTGTGTAATATAGAACAAAACTATTGTTGACAACAAAAGTTTCTTCAAGTTTGCTAAACAGAGGGTAGTCAGTCTCAACTCCAGTTAAAAGTGCACATGGTTTCTGGTAGGTAATGTAGCCAATTTTTATCAAGTTTGCCCTGTTCAAATCATGAAGGACATTGTAGCTACTTGCTGTAGTTATGCAAAGAGCTAGCAGACACTCTAATGTATATAATTATGTATTACAGCTTACCTCATCATATCATCACTCAGTCACACACTAGTACTAATATATATATAATATGAACTCGTGCACCCACCCTCATTCATGTTCATGACCTGTGTAATAATATTACACTGTGCCTATTAGTCATTATCAAAACTGGCAACTGGCATCTGCAAAGCAGGGGGTGTTTTTGTGCTGAAAATCATGGTTTGTGAGGCTGTGATCCTACGAGCAGTGCAGGTGGTATAATTAGGTATGTAAGCTCTCAGACTAATGTTCTTGTCTTTTGTATTACTTTTTACAGTCATTGAAGGCTCATTGCATGGCCAGTTTTGATTGGCAGTAACTCCATGCTATGGAATGTCTCACTTTCATAACTATAGTTATACACACAAAACTTGGTGCAATTTTGCATCATCCCTATGGCACCTCATGCCAACAAAAATAATGGTATCAGGCAATTGTGGTTCTCCTGGCCCTTTTATACAGGACAAGCTGGCTATTATAGCTGCCCCTTTAGCTTCAATAGTCAGACAAAGAAAAGCAGCAAAAAAAGAGAATCAAGGCCAAACAGGAAGAGTTCAGAGCAGCGAAGGGGCTAGCTCAAACACGAAAAAATAATTGGCAAACAAAGCGAGCCCACCTAGTCGTCTGAATTTGGGATTTTCTATAATTATGTTGTGACCTGCACTTACAATGTTTGACTAAATACGCGCAGAAACACATGCGAAAAATTGAAATACCCACTTTTCTCACCAAAAATGCGTTTAGTTGCTAAACTATTATTATCATGATCGGCCGGGTGATGTGACACAAGACACAATTTGCAATAGCTACTGAGACTGCCACTGAAAAGTGTTGCGATCCATCCCTGGAGGCTGCTGCTGTTGTTGCTGTTGCTGTTGTTGTTGCTGTTGCTGCTGTTGTTGCTGCTGTTGTTGCTGTGCTTGCATTGAGGCCCTTTGCATTCCCATCTGCATCCCCATCCCTCCCTGAGACATGGCCTGTGTCTGCTGCTGCCTCGCCATCTGGGAGGACTGGGACTGTTGCTGCTGCCCCAGCCCTCCACTCATCCCCAGTTGGCCCATTACATCAGGCATCTGGCCACCCATCATACCTCCTTGTTGTTGCTGTTGCTGGTTCATAGCATGGAGTTGTTGTTGCTGCTGTTGTTGCCTTTGGAGCTGCTGCTTCTGTAGTCGCAAGGCATGGACTCTCTGCAGCAATGACTGCTGCATCTCAGGGGTGAGCTGCGGCATTTTCTGAAACAACTGCTGCTGTTGTTCGGGCGAAGACCTCTCCAGTACCATGATTATTTTTTCCAGTTGCTTATTCTTTTCTGCCCTTGACTGTGACATTTGTTGTGGTGTGGGCTGAGGCTGCATTCCAACCATGTTCATAGGAGCGCTGACATTCATGCCTGAAATCATTGATGGATCTGCACTTGTGCCTGGCTGATTGGGTTGTGGGGCACTCATGATCATCTGCTGTTGGCCTGGCAAAGCAGAAACGCCTGAATGTTGGGGGAGCTGCTGGTTCGCCATGAGCTGCTGAGGGCCACTCATGCCCATCATCTGACTTGGCTGTGAGTGAAAAGATAAATGACAGATTTTGACTGGAGTTAAGACCAAAAATAGATCAGCAAACTCAAACATGTTGTTCAATGTCTCCCATGACTAAATCCATGATGATGAGGGTTGGTAATAAGTACATATGTGCTCTTAAGAATACCAGCTGCTTCAACTTAGACACAATATTCACTAATTCCTGTTACGAGTACCTGTCTTCGGCTAAACACCTGCTTCAGGACTTCAACAAACTTTTCCTGCAAAAAATCATTGACATAAAAAATAGTGCACCAAGCCATACATCTCCCAGAAATGGATTTTCTTTTGAACGGGAATGTGAAACTATAAAATTCTCAAATACTTAGTATTGCCAAAAAACCAGTAGCGAAATACGACCAATCAGAATGTAGGATTTAGTCACGTGAAAATTTTTTGCGATCTCAGAATCCCGCCAGTCATGTGCACGTACGTTGCGAAAGACGGTAAACACGTGTGTGAAAGTAGAAATACTTTAGTGTGACAATTTGCAACGATAGTTCTGCTGACACTGGGAGTTAGCATCAGCTCACCTATTATCGCCACTACCCACAGTTGCTGCCGTATTATTGTCGAAAATGGGCGCTTCCTACCTACGATTGCGCATGCTCTTTAGAAGGCCCAGGGGCCACCAAATGACTACTCTGGGAGGCCTACTAGAGGTCTTTGGGAAGGTTGTGAGAATAAGGGGCTCGGGGGAGTTGGAACTTACACAACAATCACCGAAGCTCAGCACACGCCTCAACCAAGCAGACCTGGAGAGTCTGAAGGGAGTCTACGCCTCGTCGACCGTGGCGCTATGACATGTGTAGGAGTTGTGGATTTTTTAGTGGAGACGGTTGACGCTACAGTTCTCGCAGTAGGGGAAGTTAAACCAGAAACCTCAGCAGATTGCCAAGTTCTGGCGCCTCTCCTAGCCCTGAGGTCACATCGAAAGGGGTGCATCACTTTTCAGAAGAAAATATACATGACGCAGAAGTTGACAGATGTCATAGGTTTTCTAGATCATCTGCTAGCTCTTGCTGTGGAAACAGAGAAGCAACAACCCCAAGTCACAGAACGTAGTCTTTCCCCCGGGATGACAGAAAGGGGGGCCAATTTGTGCACTCACACACAAAAGCTCAATGCAGCAAATGAGCAATGGCAAGGTTTTTCACCTCCGCGAAGTTTCTTGACCATCTGGTACACAGCCAAGGCATCTGACCAGACCCCGATAAGATGGCAGTGGTCCAGTTTGCCACTCCCATCAGTGCTGGAGAAGTCCACTATTTATAGGTGATAGTAAACCAACTGAACAAATTTTCCCCTGATCTCGCAGACCACTCTCAGCCACTACGCGAACTGCTGGGGAAGGACAGGACATAGGGCTGGGCGAATGGGGAATGCACAACGACAGGCCTTTGAGAAAGTCAAACAGGTGTTGGTGGGCAGTCCAGTTCTCGCCATGTTCAATCCAAACCTCGAGACAATCCCCTCCACAGACGCATCATCCTCTGGCCTTGGAGCAGTGCTGGTCAAGGGCAAGCGACTGCCAGTGGCATACATTTCCAGGTCCATGACTCCCAGGGCAAGAAGATATGCCGGGATAAAAAGGGAAGCCTTACCCTTCACTTGGGCGTGCAAATGTCCTACCTCGTTGGACTCCAGTTTCACATACAGACGGACCACAAGCCACTCGTCCCGCTGTTCATCACCAACAATTGCCAGTTAGGGCAAAGCGATTCCGAAGGTGAATGATGCAATCAAACTTCATCATCAGCACTTGTATATACGGTACCTCTGCATGACGATGAATTCTGACCGTAGCTGATGCTACTATCACGCAGCAGTCCAGTGTCCACATCGTCTAGTGGTAGACAATCTCTTGATGAATAGTCATACTTCTAGGTCACCTTATGATAGGGAGCATTCTGCAATCGAGAAGCGACCTCTGCTGAATGACTCGTCGAGCGCATCTAATGAGAAGACATCCTGGTATGGGGCATGAGATCTGCCGAGTTCTGCCGGTCTGGCTTGCCTGTAGAATGATGCGACACGCTCTCAGGTTCCTCAAACCATACTTTTGCATCTCAGACAGTTCTCCATCGCAAACGGTATACTACAGCATGGAAAGAGGATCATGACCCACCTCCACTGAGACTGAGGAAGAAACTACTTTAACAACTCCACATGGAACCATACGGACA
>CASHTH010003412.1:0-53961 GCA_030341885.1 Geodia barretti
AGAGAGTGCAAACAGGCCCTCATTCTTTCCTTTATCTCCTCACATCCAACACCATCCTGGACTCTTGTGGCATGGGCTTTCTACATGACTGAGCCGAACGTGAGTGACGGCAGTTGTCTCAGAGCATTGGATCGTCTGCAGCAGCTGTTCCCCACTGGTACAGTGGACTTTCTTGGTTGGTTGACACTCCTTTCAACATGTACACTTTACTCCCATGCAGGAAGATTCCGCTCCAAACAGATCTACGAGCAAGAGATGAAACGAGGCCACATTGAGCTGGACCTTGACAAAATGCTGCTGTTTGGCACGGCTGGCAGTGGCAAGACGTGCTCCCTCGCTGCACTGCTCGGAGTGGACCCTCCCACCATCCGACACAGCACTCCAGTCATGAAAAGACCAATCGAGGTCGTGTTCGTGGACGTCGACGGCAAAAAACAGTGGAAGAAACGAACATTAGACCAACTGCCAGACGCCATCGCTGAAGTAATTCGGTCGCGAATGCCACGGCAACAGTCAGTGGCACAGAGCAGTAGTGACCCAGCCTCCCCCGACCAGCAGTCTCCCCACACCGCAGCCAGCCAGTCAGCTCAGCCAACTCCAGAGAAGACTAGTAGCTCAACGTCTGAATCAGCCGGGAAGAGCACAGCATCCTCGGAGGAGAAGCCCAGCGCCAGCGAGCGGCAGGTGGCAGAAGGGAAGCTGGATTCCCTGCTGCTGTCGAGTGCTGTGGACGAGGGGTTTGTACATCTCATCAACAGTGCTCCTCCCTCCCTGGAGCCCATCCTGCGACTGAAGCAGTTCCTCGTGCTGGACTCTGGCGGCCAGCCCGAGGTTCTGGAGATGATGCCCGTCTTCCTGAGGGGTGCGTCCAAATTCGTCTACGTCTTGAAGCTCCACGAGTCTCTAGACAAGCGAGCGACGATCCGTTACTTCAAAGACGGCAAGCTGGTGTGGAAGTACCCAGCCTACCTGACCAACGAAGGGACCCTGAGACTGTGCGTGCGGACCATGAGGTCCCTGAACAACAAGAACCCCGACATCCCTCCCGCCAAAATGATGTTTCTGGCCACCCACCGAGACATGGTGGCAGACGAGCAGCTGCCCGGAGTGCTGGACACTATCCACAAGAGGCTGAGGGAGATCCTCTTGCCTCAGTTCAGGGAGCAGCTCATCTACTGCGATACCAAACGGGAAGACTTTGTCTTCACACTGAATGCGGCAAAACCGGAGAAGGAGGACAGGGAGTGTGCAGAGAGCATTCGGGAGTGTCTTAGTAAGGAGGGGGAGGGGGGAAGGGAGGTGAAAGTGCCGTTGCGATGGTACGCTCTGTACCAGAAGCTGCTGGTGGTGGCAAATGAACTGGGGAAGAAGGTGCTGCCTCGAGAGCTGTGCCAGCAGGTGGCAGAGTCCATGAGGATGGATGACGAGTCGTGTGGGGAAGCCCTGAACTTCTTTGACGGTCTGAACATGCTTTTCTACTTCCCCGACATCCTGCCCCAGCTGGTGTTCATGGAGCCACAGATGTTGCTGGATAAGGTCTCGGAGCTGGTGGAGGAGACCTACCACATGAGGCAGGGAAAGAAAGGCGTGTCGGGGAAGAGGCTGAGGTTCCGTGACTACGGCGAAGTGACGGAAAGGTTTCTGGGGGAGTTCGAGAGCCACTACGAGCCACCCCTGTTCACACCCAAGGAGCTGGTGACCCTGCTGAAGGGGTTGCTGGTTTTTGCGGAGATGTCGGAGGACGTGTACTTTATGCCGTGTCTGCTGCAAGTGGTGGCGTGGGAGGTGGTGGAGGAACACCGAGTGAGTGGCGGGAAAGCCCTGGCTCTTCACTTCCCCGACAGTGGTCCCCTGATGGGAACGTTCTGCTCCACTGTAGCTTACCTTCTGTCCCCCGAAAACAGTCACCCCTGCCCCTGGAGAGTGGTCCAGAACGAGACAGGAGCTCCGGAATGCCTCCATCGCAACGTCATCGAGTTCGCCGTTTCAGACTACGCAGGCACCGTGTCACTTATCGATCACTTCACCCACTTTGAACTCCACATACGCACAGCAGAGGACCACGAGGCCGAGCTGTGGAAACTGGCACACGACGCAGTGTTTGCAGGTCTCCAGAAAGCAGGGAAGACCATCGGCTACACGGACAACACTCCAATCCCAGCTATCGTATGCCCCGCCCACCCCCACCCAGCTAAACCCCACCCCGCTACTATTAAGCTAGGAGTTTGGACTTGCTCAGTCAACACTGCAAAGTTTGGAGACATTGACATGGACTCTATTCCATGGCTGTCTACCTGTGAGTTTAAGTAACTTTGCATGGCAAAGTTCAGGCACCTTGCATGCATACACTGAAAAGTTTTGTAGATAGAGTTAACCCTATGTTTAGTTCATTGTACTGCCCCTTATAATAGCACCAAATGTTATTGGTGAACGGGAGTGAACCATTAAAACACACTGATAATCAGACACCTGCGACCTGAGTGGGATCTCATGGAGAAGAGAGTTGAAATAGTGACCGAGGTTAAGAAATCTGAAACCAAGCAGCCAGTATCTGACTTGCTTGAGCCAAACCCTTAGGTAGACTATATGTGCGCGTCTGTGAGTGACATGCACAGTAAGTTACTGGTGCTTCGCACACAATCCTGCTGTTCTTCAAAGCTCTCAGTGTATCCTATGTTGATTACCCACCAGATATATATATGGAACCGATTAAGCATCGCACCTTTACAGACGATGGCTAACTCTAGTGGGTAGTTCTTAGTTTGGTATATAGAGAGTTAAGTTGGCTGCCGTATCTAATGCGCATGAAAGTATGTGCCTCGCTCTCCCTGCTTCTGTTGGCGCTCCTATACTCTCCCACGGCCCAGAGGTCCATGCCATGGCTAGCTGAGCGTAAGAAGATTGTGAAGTGCAAATCACAGCTCCTTGCTCTGTTATTTGCACACTAAATAAGCACATGTGGGCACCTTATGCTTCACATTATTGTGTCACCCCCGCTCACCAAAAATGCAGAGCATTTACAATTGTATCCTCGTACTTTACCATTTATCATGTTTTTCTCTCTTTACCAAAGTGACCATTGAGAAAGGAAGATTTAAGCAAAAGAATATGGTAGTAGTTATCACTGGTCTAATGGAGGCTGGTAAAACCACACTTCTGCGCCAATTGTTTGGTGAACCTCTCCCCAAGGAATACACTAGCACAGGGGTTAAAAATCAGCCCTGGCGAGGGCTTACTCCATATAATATGACAAAAGCTAATGAGAATGAGTTTAAGCTCATTGAGAATGATGAGGATATGTTTGAACTGGTAGCTAAGGTCAAAGTATACATTCCGTATGAAGAAAAAGATGATCAGACTCAAAAAAGGGGAAATGTTCATTCAATACAGCAAAGTTGACCAAACTTCTCAGCCTACAAGAAGGGAAAAAGATGTTTCAATACTAAGGCAAATGGAATTGCATGCTAACAGCACAGAATTACACAAAGATGGAGATGGGGGAAAGGCAAGACATGAACATGTGTCCCCTGAATCAACAAAGCCACCCGAAGAAATTTCAATTGGGCCAAGTCGTAACTAAAAATCCTGTAAATAAACAAATGCCACTTTCTTTTAAAGAAATGATGGCAAAGATTCGTAAGAACCCAAAGAAATATTATGGCAAATTAGAGATTGTACATATGATTGATACAGGTGGACAGCCAGAATGTCTGGAAATCATGCCTTTCTTGATTCACAATGCACATCTCATACTTTTGGTGGTAGACCTGTCAGTATCTCTTGATGAATGTACAATACCTACTTTTCATAAAGATGACTGTCCTTTTAAGAAAAAGAGTCGACTTACTGCATAAAGAACTAGTCAGCAACGTTGCCCAAGACTCGTGTGCAGACACAAGGTGAGGGAAACGACGCTAACGCAAGAATCTTTGTTAGTGCTACTCATAAAGACAGGGTTAAAGATGAAGAAGAAACAAAACTGTAAAAACACTAAAGAAAAATTAAACACCTTTTAAGAGAACTGTAGCTCTTCCTCGTAAATCAGTGTACACCAAAGCAACAGATGAGAGTGTTTTTGATATAAATTTACTTGATCCTGACACAGATACTCTACGTGCAATACGTAAAACAGTTGCACAAGAAATGAAGGAGATGAAGGAGCTTGATGTTCCTTTGTCATATGTTATGTTTGAAAGGGAAGCCATGGTTCACATGAAGGAATTAAAAAGAACGGTTAATGTCTTAAAACTGGAAGAAGGTTTTGACTTAGGAAGAAGACTAAAAATGAATGAGTATGCTGTTAAAAATGCTCTGAAATACTTCAATAAGAATAGCATCATGTTGTTTTTCGAAGATATAGGCCAAGGGCTTGTAATTCTGGATCAAAACACCCTCATTGACTTCGTGAATAGTGTTATATTCTTCAGCTATGAGGCTACAAAAGAGGATGAAGGTCCAATACTTATAGGTAGTGTGAGAGATTCTCTTAGCAAAGGATTGATTACAGAAGCAATTTTAAAAAGAATGCAACATATATTTGTTCCTGAAATATTTGAAGCTCGTCATGCTATTAAAGTCTTTGAAAATCTCTATATCATTGCTAAGAATTCGGAAAATGACTATATCATGATGTGCTTGCTTCCACGATTATCTGTAAAGGAGTTAGAGTCAAGGAAGCTGGTTTTCACGACGTGTCACCCAGTGCAGCCACTAAGACTAGACTTTGGCATTGGTGATCCCCCTAAATGGCAACAATACTGCTCTCCCAGTGGTTGTTTTGGCAGCACTATTGCTTGCCTCATTACCGACTTCAATTGGGGAATATACTGTACTGATGTTTTATATCACGAAGTTCCAGTGTGCTTTTATCATGACATGGCTATACTTTGTCCGAAAGATCTAAGCTTAGAAGTAACTCTCGTCAACAAGACCAAGTATTTTGAGGTCTATGTAGGTGTAGATCCAGACAATAAAGATGAATACAAGAAGCTTCCTGCAATTAGAAGTGAAATAAAAGAAGCAGTTGGAAAAGTTTTAAAAACAATGAAGGTTAACCTCAGTGTTGCAGAAGGGTTTGAGTGTGACTGTGAGAACACCAAATACCTTAAAACAAATCATGCTAGGTGCAAGTGTGGGCTGAAGGAGGAATGTGAAAGTCTTTGGATTAAAGCTGAACCAGGTATGTTCCATATAACTATTGATAGATGCTGAATTCTAGGGACGTAGATAAATTCAGAAACCCAAAAACAAAACGGTGATGTACTGAACACACTACATTGCCTGAGTGTATATAGGTTCCGAGCATTCCACATTCCAGCACGTCACTTATATAGTGCAGTACGTGTGTACAAAGCGTCCTCTTCCATCATCATGACTTACAACACGGCAGCATGCATGAAAACGAAAAGGTTTCTTACCATGTACATTATTCTAAACAAGTTAGCTACTGCGCAAAATTGTAAACATAAAGTACTTTCTCACTAGACTACTTAGCACGGTAGAGTGTATTGTTGATATATCCTATCCGGTCTCCTTTTAGCATTAATGAAGTACCCGGTTGAGGCACAGAACCAAGGAGGAGGTACGTGAAAACTACAAGGTAGAAAGGCAAAAGCAGAACAAATAAGTCAACTACACCCAGGACAGCTCTTATTTTTACAAAGGAAAAGAAGAGCTGCCCTAGGTGGGATTCGAACCCACGACACTCTGCAGTCTAGGCTAGTGATCTATATACCACCTTGAGCTACCAGGGCAACATGTACTGCAGTATGTTTGGTTACAATGACTTTGTTGTTATTGTTTATTCCAGAACTGGTATGCATGCGTCAGTTAAAAAGACTAAAAACAGATAATGGGGATGTAAGGATTGTGGAGAAAAGTGCAGAGCTCTATAAGAACATTGGAACCAAGCTTCTTACTACTGCGTTGGTTGACTCAATATCAGAAGTAGCAAATGAAGACCCCAAAAAAGCAATAAGATTGATATACAAAAGATGGATACGTACAGACGAAGGTCACTCGTGGAGAAAACTAACACAATGTTTCAAAGATGTTGGGCTTCATTCTCTTGCCCGGGACCTTGAAAACCACTTTGGGCTTCCTTCACTTTCCGGTAAATAGATATGCTGAGATTTTGTTATGCAGATGTCTTTCATATTCGTGTATGAACCATGCATCACTCACCGTTAGTTACTTGTTCAAGTGAACATTAGAAACTGTGATTTTTATGGATAACATGGATGTGTTCATGAGCTATACTATTATGTTTCAGGGAAATCCCCTGATTCACACTTTGGAAATCTTACTGCATTACTGTAGTAGCCTGCCATATGGCTTGATCCCAAGATTTACCATATTCTTGTAGCTAATTCAGGATCTTCTCTCTCCCTCTATAGAGACCCCCCTCTCTCCTACCTCCTCTGCCCCCACTACTGCTCCTACAGCCACTTCTACCACCACTCCTACCACTGTTCCTACCACCGCTCCTGCCACTGTTCCTACCACCACTCCTGCCACTGCTCCTACCACCACTCCTGCCACTGTTCCTACCACCACTCATACCACTGCTCCTACCACCACTCCTGCCACTGTTCCAACCAATGCTCCTACCACTGCTCCTGGTCCTCCTCCTAGTCCTGGTGAGTTGCAAGATCTGTTTTGCTGTTAATGCATGTATGATTATATGTGCTTAACGCCTAAAGCCTCCATTGTCACTCTGAGGCTAAAATATGTGAAATGCTCAATTCCATGCTTGTGTGAAAATGGTCATTTCGCAGAAATGTATGGTAATGGTACTGATGAAGGAGGTGCTTTGGGGCAGGCCTTTTCTCAAAGTGTTCTGTTGAGACGATGCCACTAAATGTCCGCACGTCATAAATTGGGAATTTTGGCATTGTATTTGTTCCATTCCAGGGCAGGTAATGCTGCATGACCTGATAAAACTATCAACATCAAAGGGACATATCAGAATAGTGGAAGAGAGTGCAGTGAAATTCATGGACATTGGGGTCTTCTTACTGAGAGATCGTACCGGGGCAGTTGTCCGTGGAATAGCAAAGACTGCACGTGGTGAACAACTTGAAGCTGCTAGAATGATATACGAAAAATGGATGCAAGAAGATAAAGGTCACTCGTGGAAGAAACTGATCAAGTGTTTCAGAGATGTCCAACTGAACTCTCTTGCCACAGACCTTGAGCTACACTTTGGACTCCCTTCACCTTCCGACAGAGGTAAGGTAACAGGGAGAGGAGACACTCTTCTAGCAGTAGCGCATGACAACTTTGAAGTAGAAACGCACTAGAAAAAGCACGCTACCTGTCAAAAAAAAGGCTGACTTCTATGGCTTTTGCCAAGGAAACTCCACAATTTAGTGGGTGGTTGTTCCTCAGTTCACTTACTGCTTTTAGCCTATGCCTCCCAAACATACATACAGAGGCACAACAGGAAGGAAGGCAAGACCTACCACAGTGCATGAAATTACAGTCGGACATCGGACATTTTCCGAGCATTTGCGGCACTTATCCGGTTCTGCCTTACTGTCCGACGAAAACGGGCCCGCACAGACGCAATTAAAAAACATGTGGTTCCGCGTTAAACGGGCCGGGCGTGCGCGCATAATATAGCGCGTAAGCTGATGATCTAGCTAGCTACTCCTTCTTTACCAGCCTCACTTCCGCGCGCGCCGTCTGCGGTGAGGGTTTGGTTACTCGAGGCTCAGCATGTGGCTTCTTAGTTCAGCTAGAGACCGCAGCAAGTCCGTGAATGTAACGAAGAGAGGTCTCCAAGCATCCTTCAGGTATAATGCCAACCAAACGCATAACTTTTTCTTAAGGCAGAACGAAATTGATTGTGCTCAGACAAATTGTCCACGAATTTTTTTGGTCTAATTTCGTGCATTGGGGTTACCATCACCTTCTAACAACAATGGTACCATTTCAAATTGAAGTGTGAGTATAGATTTTTTTTTAGGAAACGAAGGCAGAAGCACACAAGAAGCTGTAACTGGTAATAATGCTGACAAAGGTAAGGTGGGGGACAATCTTCAAACAGTAGTGCAACCAGCTATATATGAGCGCACTTGAAAAGGCATACAAGATATTGCATACAAGATATTGCATACAAAAACTACCAGTCAAAAAGGGTGGACTTCTATGGCTTTTGCCTTGGGGGAACTTCACGTTTTAGTGGGTGGTTGTTCCTCAGTTCACTTTCATCTATTCATGTACTGCCCTCTCACTACTTACATAATATAGAGGCACAACAGGAAGGAAGTGAAGAGACTCAAGACCTACCCTCACCTTCTAACACCAATGGTACCTCCATTTCAAGTTGCAGTGTGGATTTAGATGATTTTTATGTACAACTTTTACCACTTTTAGGAAGCCAGGGCGAAAGCACACAGGAACCCTTGACTGGTAATACCCTATATAATAATAACAATGAGAAATTGTATAATTGTGCATCATAGGGCAAAGAGGTGGCGTGAAAAGGAGAAGAAGTGAAAAAGACCAGAAGTCACATGCAAACCCAAAGGGTATAATGTATACAGTAGCTGTACTCTGTAAATGTTTTTCCCAAGCTATAATATACATTGACAAATTGTATAATTGTGCATCATAGGACAAAGAGGTGGTGTGAAAAGGAGAAGAAGTGAAAAAGAGAAGAAATCACATGCAAACCCAAATGGTATAATGTATACAGTAGCTGTACTGTGTACTTTCAGATGATGATAGAATTACAGACAACTTCACATTCATAAAATGCCACACCCTCTCCTCTTCAGTTCCCCCCACCTCCCAGCCTCCCCTCTCTGTCTCCACAGCTCCTGCCTCCTCTACCACTGCCACCACTACTACCAACACTCCTGGTGAGTCCTTGCATCTCTATGTGCCCTATTTTGATATTGATTCATGTTCCCTTAAAGTGTCAGAGTGTTTCATAGTCTCCTATCCAATTGCCTCTGTTCCCTCTCTCTCCCTGTACTCTTCTACTACCATCACTCCTGGTGAGTCTTCTTTCCTCTTTGTTTGGACATAAAGTTGACCCTTTATTCCACTATTCTACTCTCTACAGTCAGCCAATCTTTCTCTACCTCCTCCACTGCTGCTAGTGTCTCCACAGCTCCTCATCCTGTCTCCTCCAGTCCTGGTGAGTCCCCTCTTCGAGAGCATTAATGACCGTTTGTTGTTTGTTCCCTTCTACTGTCTCTCTATACTCAGCAATCGAGTGTTCCTCTACCTCCTCCACTACTGCCACAGCTGCTATTCCTCTCTCCTCCACTGCTAGCACAACTCATGGTGAGCCTCTTTTAGAAACAATCTTCCCTACCACCACGTGATGTGTGTATGCATCTATACCCCTAATGTATTGACTGACTCTTACCTTTAGTTATTGCTCTCTCTCTCTCACTTTCTTCGCAGGTGACGGTGTCTGTCGACCCACTCTACAAGAGCTACTTCGTCTGGAAATCCCTGAGGGAATTGCCACAAGCTACACTACATTCGGAACTTTCCTCCTCAATGACGAGACGGGGGATAAAGTGGACGTCATCGAGGACAAGTACTGCGGTAATCCAAAGAGGATTTGTCGCAGCATTCTGGGGGAGTGGCTCAGAGGAAAGGGACTACTTCCCGTGGCGTGGGAGACTCTGGTCAAGGCTCTCAGAGACACCAAACTTTTTGCTCTCGCAGACAAAGTCCAGGCCGAAAAATTTTAACCACCCATGTTTTGTACACCACATCTCTATACCGCACTCACTTTCTTCTCATCCTATACCACACTCACTTTCTTCTCATCTCTATACCACACTCACTTCTCATCTCTACACCGCACTCACTTCTCGTCTCTATACCGCACTCACTTCTCGTCTCTATACCGCACTCACTTTCTTCTCGTCTCTATACCGGACTCACTTTCTTCTCATCTCTATACCGCACTCACCTTCTTTTCATCTCTATACCACACTCACTTCTCATCTCTATACCGCACTCACTTCTCGTCTCTATACCGCACTCACTTCTCGTCTCTATACCACACTCACTTTCTTCTCATCTCTATACCACACTCACTTCTCATCTCTATACCGCACTCACTTCTCGTCTCTATACCGCACTCACTTCTCGTCTCTATATACCGCACTCACTTTCTTTTCACCCCTATACCACACTCACTTTCTTCTCATCTCTATACCACACTCTCTTCCTTCTCGTCTCTATACCACACTCACTTCTCATCTCTATATATACCACACTCACTTCTCATCTCTATACCGCACTCACTTCTCGTCTCTATACCACACACACTTTCTTCTCATCTCTATACCACACTCACTTCTCATCTCTATATATACCACACTCACTTTCTTTTCGCCCCTATACCACACTCACTTTCTTCTCATCTCTATATTATGCCACACTCACTTTCTTCTCACCTCAATACCATGCCCACTTTCTTCTCATCTCTATACCACACTCACTTTCTTCTCATCTCCGTGTTTTGTATACTGCAGTCACTTTTGCGCAAAGCTGTCCAAAGGC
This sequence comes from Geodia barretti, assembly GCA_030341885.1. NCBI lineage: Eukaryota > Metazoa > Porifera > Demospongiae > Tetractinellida > Geodiidae > Geodia > Geodia barretti. The sequence goes on from CASHTH010003412.1 coordinate 10,537, forward strand.
ACTTCCGAATGAAAATAGTAGTTTATTAGAGCCTACATTCAGCAGCCTAGCTACACTACCTCAGTGACTCCTCACTGAACAGATTCGCTCCCTGGCTCTCACTTCACTCGCTCCTACTCAACTGTACCATCAATACTGGCAAACTAGCAAATCTTCACACGCGTAAAGCATCTAGCACCAAGTACAGCGATCGTCCGGCATCTCTATTTACGCACACTCACCTCGGCAGCCGTCCGTTTCACCAGCTTCCCCGGCCTTCTCCGCTCCAGAATCTTATTTTACCATGCATGCCTCCTACTTGATAATATGTCCACGTTTCACACTCAGAGGACACAAATTGCAGTTGGTAAGTGTGTGGCTTTACATAATGCATAGCACATGCCTATAACTGGACACTCATGTATACTACCACTAAAGGGGATCTGTAAACGACTCAATGTGTATGTTCTATGCCTAGCACCTCTGTATGTTTTGCAGGGCAAGGCTGTTTGTGGAAACTGGTGATAGTTTTCGGCATTCTGATCTTTGTGGCAGTCGGATTTCTTTACTACTTTTTGTCTTAGTCTGTTATGTTGTACATTAGCGTGGATTGTCACAACCTCTTTCTGTACTTCTCTCACTATGTGTGTGTCAGCAGGCAGCACATGTATATCACATTTTCCTTCTCACTCTGACTGTGTCTGACGTGCATGTGCGCAATCAAAGCCACCCACTCACGTACAATTCAAGCGGTGGGGGCTAAGTGTGCTTCCACCCCTAAAGATGATCATCAGGCACTGCTCCACACCCATATATACAACAGCAGAGATATGTTAGAGAAGAAGTACCACCCACTGTCTGTTTTCTCCTTACCATCCATCATTCACTGCACACAACATACAGCACAAGGCTCCGCTCCATTCCATTTGCATTTCCCGTTCTCAGTTTCTGAAACATATTCACCAATGCGCGCTTCCTCTGCTGAATTATTTATCGCATGCGCGCGCACTGATGATCTCATGCGCGTAATTAATCGCTAGTCGAGCTTGTGCACGTGGAGCAGTGAGCAATCCTTCATCGTCGGTCCAGCAGTATAGTAGAAAGTTATGTATCTCTCTCCTCTGGCCGCGTCTCCATGTCCTCCTCGTCAACCGCTAGTGTGGACAACGGCTGAATCTTCTTAGACGAGAATGGAGAGACCCACTTCGGATCTTTCACCATCTCCATGACTGGCTCTGGTATAACTATACGAGTATATATGTATACAGACGAATACACGCAGAGAAAGGGAGAGACGTCCCCGTTCTGCAAAAACGAGGGGCAATAATACAGAGGCTAAAAATGGGAGCGATATTGTGTGTTAGTGAATGTGAATTTTAGTTCACTTGCCTGAAGAAGATTGCTCAGGGATCGCAGATGATACTCTTGGTTTGTCTGCACGCGAAGCCCTTCACCCTTTGCGGTAACATGGACCCGTACTTCGGCTGAAGAGTTCAGTTGTTATGGGACCAGACTAAAAGATTTAACATAGAGGTTAGTGTGATGTCATCAGCTACTGAGATTGCTGTTGTCTCCAGCCCATTCCGACAGCTTGTGGGGCTTGGCCTGGTCTCGGAATGAGACCTTGGACCAGGAGCTCATTGTGTCTGGCTCTGTCGACAACACAGTCCGAGTGTGGGCGTGGTGGGCTTCTGTTTATAGCATGAATATGATCATTACGCCATTGATATTTATGTACGGGGATGATGGGAGGTCCCTATTAGAGCCAAAGTGGACCTTTGAGGGGCATCAATTAGGGAATCGTCTCCGTGGCAACCAACCCCACTGGAACAGGTAAACAAAGCCACAACATTGCCTTCCTAGTCGTTTCAAATGTGGCAATTTTCTACATTGTGACATGTGCCGTAGATTCTAAATATACGTGAAACACGCGGAAAAAAAACTGCTCTCTTCACTTGCCAAACCTCTAGTATAGTCTGTGATGATTGTTGTGTGTGGATGTAGTGGGAGCCAGCAGTGGTCTGGATGGTGGTATCAGGACATGGGACCTCACCACAGGAGAATGTGTCAGGAGTATTGACGGAGGTCCAGTGGATGTGTGGACACTCACCTTCTCCCCTGACTCACAGGTACACATCTCGTATCCTCCTCTGAGTTACAGTGGAACCTCTTTCTTAGGAAACCCGTGATATGAGGACACCTCTCTAAATTATTCTTTCCCCAAGAACAGTTCTTGCATGCATTTTAACCCGTGAAATAAGGACACCTCACTAATATGGACACTTTATTCTGTCCCATTGGTGTCCTGTTTTTCATTTTACACAAACTTCATTCTTAACTCCTGAAGATTTCTTCTAAAGCAGTACATAATAGAGAGCATGTTGTTTTTCTCTCCCTCCCTCTCTAGTTCATAGCAACAGGTAGTCACAATGGTAAGATCAACCTTCAGTGCATCGGAAGGAAAGAAAGCGAGTTCTCTGGACACCCGCGGCAAATTCATCATGAGCGTCACCCACGTGAGTCACACGTCACCTATGTGGGTCACATGACATCATGTGATCCCATTAACCCCTCTCCCACTAGAGTCCAGATGGGAAGTTGATAGCGAGTGGTGCAGTGGACGGAATCTTTGACGTGGCCACTGGAGCTCTCCTGCACACTCTGGAGGGCCACGCCATGCCAGTCAGATCTCTCTGCTTCTCTCCTGATTCCCAGCTTCTCGTTACCGCCTCTGACGACAGGGACATGAAGATCTATGACGTGTGAGTGAGACAGCAGGGAGCACATGGGGTTGATTGTGTCAAACTACAGTTGGTCCAGTACATTTTGCATTTTGTTTACAGTGAAACCACAAAACTATGAGGCCAATGATTTTCATCGCTTGCAGAGGTCGTCCCTATCTCGGAGGTTAAATAATATATTGAAGTACATAATTAGTACTTCCTCGCAGAATTTTACATGCACATGTCTGTGTCAACCACATTAAGGAGAAATAATTATTGTGAAAACAGTTCAACTCTTCCTTTGCTTTCGTACTTACATACCTCACTTATGACTTATGCTTAGTTTGTCTATCTCTTTCTCCTCTTATTTTCCTCCCTATGCCTTTAAACCTTTTTTCTTTCTTTCTACCCCCTTTTTTCGTCTTTACTCTCACTTCACCCGCACACACACACACACCCCGACTCCCCCAGACCCACGACCTACTCCGGCCATGAGGAAGCAATGTCTCTACTCCTCGTCTTCCTCTCCTCCCAGATGTATGGCTTCTCCTCCGGCTCTGGGATTCTCCTACAACACATTCTCTCCCTACCTACGTACGGGCATTACATCACTATTACATCACTCTTACTGCACGTCATTGTTTCAGTATAGCAAGTGGTATACAGATTTTGGTTGTGAGTAATTCCACCCCCTCCCTCCACCCACAGTCGAACCAGGCATACTCTGCATCTTTGATTTCATCCTCTTTACTTTGCCTCACTTTGCCCATTCTCTGCCTCCCAGCAGCGGCGTGTACGAAGGCTTGTAGCACACAGCTGACCGCTCAGCTGGTGAGGCTGAAGAAGGCGCTGCGTAAACTGAAGCGCTGGCCCCACCAGACTCGAGTAAACTCTTTCCTCTCCTGCCCTCTCCTCCTCTCGCTCTCTCGCTCCTTCTTCCTCTCTCTGGTATTTGGTCGATGATGTCATCAACAGCTGCAGCCACCCAGCCTCCCTCCACACTGGCCGACGGGCGTACTACTCCTATTAGTGCTCACCCATCAGCAGATGTGTGGCCAGAATCCATACCGTCGGTCCCTGCTACAGTTCACTGACGAACACAGCAGCAGGAAGACCAGGGCCCCATTCTCTCTCAACCTCCAGAAACTGTACCTCTCTCTCTGCAAGTCAGTGAAATGCTTACTTGTGTGTTTTTTCCGTTTTCTGATAATTACCATTTCTGATGACTACTAGCCTCTGTATCCATCTTCCCCTCCCCCCTGTCTTCCTTTTTCCTTTCTGTCCAACCTCTCTTGTTGGCAAGCAGGAGTTATGTGTAGCTAGGTATTATATTGCAGTGGACCAAACAGTCGCAATTGTCTACTTTGGTACATCGTCTAACTGTGCATGCTCTGTCATTTGGATTACTCATTTCTTGCATGTGCCGTAGTGTGTATGCCGCTATCTTTCCCACGCTACACAAATGCTCTGCATTCGTGTAATAGTCTCTTTTCTTCTGCCTCCCTCACTCCACTCCATTCCCTCCCTCACTCCACTCCCTCACTTCCCCCCATCCCCCTCACTCCACTCCTCCCTCCCTCCCTTCCTCCCTCCCTCTCTCCCTCCTCCAGTAACCTGTCGGAGCAGACGACTCTGCTCCTCTATCTCCTGCTACAGGGAAATCCTCACGTCGCATCTTTCATCTTCTCTCGATCTGACATTGACCTTCTGGTAAGACCTCCATTCTTACTTTATAACTCTTGGGGTCTTCAGCTTGTATATACACCTATCATATTCTGTCTTTATGTCTGTCTAATCTCTTAGCTCTCTCTCCTTACACTGGCAAGAAATGTACACTATAGTCTTACAAAGTTGACGAAGCTCATGTGTGAACATCATGTTAGAGCATGTCACACTTTAAAAGTTATGTAATGTGTCAGGACTAAATTTAGAAACACTACTAAAGTAGCAATGGTGGCCCAGTGCAAGTATGCAATTAAGTTTCCACGTTTTAGTAACAGTATCTTGTAAATTTAGTCCTGATAGGGATTGACATGGTACCTAGCATCATAGATGTATGGGGCTATGATAGGGAGTTTTGTTCATCTTCTTCTTCTTCTTCTTCTTCTTCGACCAGCGTAACTCAAAAACCGAAAGAGATAAAGCCATGAAATTTTGTAGGAATGTACATATCGATAACCACATGGGACTCATCATACTTTTTTGTTTGTAAACAATGTTGTTTACTGTAAACAACAACAAAATTGCCCCAGGCAATACATTATAATGGACAATACATTTTAATGGGCATACTACATGTGTCAGTGTAATTCACATTAATTGTAAGAGCTATGTGAACGAAACTTTGTATACATAATGTATTCGATACCCAACATCAAAAACACAACAATACACATTGATAAACAACAACAAATAGCCTCAGGCACTTTTCTTTAAATTTACTTCTTCACTCCTCAAACTTGCTAACTATAACACACATGGAGGTGAAACTTGGTGCGCATGTGTATTACATCGTTTCCATGACAACTACAACAACAAAAAGCCTCAGGCACTTTACTTTAAAATTACTTCTTCACTCCTCAAACTTGCTAACTGTAGCATGCATGGAGGTGAAACTTGGTGCGCATGTGTATTACATTGTTTCCATGACGTCCACAACAACAAATAACCTCAGGCACTTTTCTTTAAAATTACTTCTTCACTCCTCAAACTCGCTAACGGTACCACGCATGGAGATGAAACTTGGTACGCATGTGTGTAACATCATTTCCATGACGACCACAACAACAAATAGCCTCAGGCACTTTTCTTTAAAATTACCTCTTCCGTGACGACAACAGGCATTTTTTCTCTATTAACATTTTTTATAGGGGCTTGCCCCCTTCCACAGAGATAATACGTAGTAGTATATAAAAATGAGTGGAGACAAGTAAATTAAAAATCCTGCGAATTTAAAAAAGAGGCATATAGGGATCGTATAAAAAGAAAGGGAGACAAGATAGGGATTGGATACATGAAGCATGGTTAATGAACAGATTTGAGTATGCTGACACCCCCAACCCCATCACACAATCCTTATATTGTTGCCTAGGTGAAGTATTGAACATTCACCATTACAATACTCAGAACTTACAATACACTACTGAGTAACCAACACCCTTATAGAGTCCAAGTGGAGTTTAAAAGGGAATGTGGCAGTATAAATGTTACTAAAAACAACAGGGACAAGGTGAAAGAATGCTTGCTTTTAGTAACCTTTAGCCCCTATAAGAGTAGCACACCAGGCAACAATATAAGGTTTGTGTGATGGGGTTGGGGGTGTCAGCATACTCAAATCTGTTCATTAACCATGCTTCATGTATCCAATCCCTATCTTGTCTCCCTTTCTTTTTATACCATCCCTATATGCCTCTTTTTTTAAATTCGCAGGATTTTTAATTATATATACTGTACAATATACTTCTTCTCCCTCCATCACTCCATTCCCTCCCTTCCTCCCTCCTTCCTTCCATCCCTCCAGTAACCTGTCGGAGCAGACAACTCTCCTCCTCTATCTCCTGCTACAGGGAAATCCTCACGTCGCATCTTTCATCTTCTCTCAATCTGACATTGACCTTCTCGTGAGACCTCCTTTCTTAACTTTATAACTCTTGGGGTCTTCAGCTTGTATATTCCTATCATATTCTGTCTTTTTGTCTGTCTAATCTCTTGCCTCTCTCTCATTATACTGGCAAGAAATGTACTATAGTCTTACAAAGTTGACGAAGCTCATGTGTGAACTGCCACATTCCCTTCAGTTCCTAGTTTTCTCACTCCCCAATTACGTTTACTCTAGCTGCACGCTCAGACTTCATTCTTGGCCCCCTCCTCCCCCTATATCAGGTGGTTCCTCTCCTCCATCATCTCCATGGCTCCAGTCAGCAGCCCTCCAGTGCCCATCATGTCTACATGCTACTCATTGTTCTCCTCATCTTCTCTCAAGACGACTGCTTCAACAAGTCCATACACGAACTGGTACATTTGCAGTGGAACCTCCGAACAAGGGGCACTATGGGGCCAATGATTTTGTCCCTTGTAGAGAGGTCGCTTTGTAGAGAGGTCATCCCTATCTCGGAGGGTCCCTTATTACTGTATTCCCCTTCCCCCATTTCCTCCTCCATTTCCTCCCTCATTTCCTTCCCCATTTCCTCCCCCCAGCATCTCCAGAAGGTGGAGTGGTACTCTGAGAGATCACTGACCAACATATCAGTTGGTAGTCTGATGGTAATAGTCCTGGTCAGAACTATCCAGGCCAACATATCCCACATTCAGGTATAAACATACTACTACATGTACAGTATACACTAGACTGGATGCAATGTGTTTCAGTATTCTCCTCTCTCTCTCTGCAGGACAAGTATCTCCACACCAACTGTCTTGCTGCACTGGCTAACATGTCTTCCCACTTCAACTCCCTTCATCTCGATGCCGCCCAGAAGATTGTCACGTAAGAGAAATTGGTTTAATGGGAATGTGACAGTGAACAATGGCTAAACTTAGAAATGTTACGTAAGATTGATTGAGATTGAACTAAACAATATAAGTGCAAAGATGCATTTAGGCTTCCGTTTTTGACATTTCTACACCCCATGCTACATTCTGTTTAACTGATTGGGCTGAACAGTTGCTATACTGTAATGCTTAACAATAGACATAATATGTGAGGGGGCATGGGAAAAGGGACCTATATGGCTGGAATGTGAGAATTAAGTTTTTGAGGGTGAAAAACCACAAAAACTTAATTTTCACATTCCAGCCATATAGGTCCCTTTTCCCATGCCCCCTCACATATGTGTGTGTCAGTACATGTAACGTCACATCGTTTCTATAAACTGAGCATTTATGGACTGAACTAATGTAGCAGCCTGAAGGTGTTACATGCCCTGTATAGCTCATTTTGGTAGAGCGCTCACCTAGACTGCAGAGTGTCATAGGTTCGAATCCCACCTAGGGCAGCTCTTCTTCTTTTCTTTGAAAACAAAGAGCTGTCCTGGGTGTAGTTGACTTGTTTGCCTTGCCTTGCCTTTCTACCTCGTTACAAAGTTGTTGAGACATGCAGTAAGTTGTGTGTAGTTGAGCCGAATGAGATGAAATGAAGGTAAAGTTGCGTTTTTGCAGATTGTTCAAGCAACTGGCTAAAAAGTACCACAGGATGACACAGAAGACCACACCCACAACCACGCCCACTTCAGCCACACCCCTATCCCCAGACTCTGAGGCTGTGTTCAGAGAGAGTGCAGATTATGTGAGTGACTTGTACAACACAATAATTATGCAGATACATTATTAATTAACTCTGCATTATTGTGTTGTAGAACAGTACAGTAAAGTAGCACCTCCGATGAGGACACTCTGACAGTAGAAAAACAGTCAAAATAAGACAAACTTTCAGGTGGCAAGCATTACTTTTCCCTTTTTTTTAACGCAATGCCAGGTCCCAACATGTTCATTATTCAGGGGTTCCACAATAATTACAAACAAGGCAAGTGTATAATTAGTACATACCTCTGGTCATCTAATACATCCAGAGTACAGAGGTGGGGGTAGTGGAGGAGATTCTGGTGATGATACTGGAGATTGTCAACTCGTGTCTGGCACATCGTCTGGCGACCAACCCCCACCTGGTCTACTGCCTCCTCTACCAGAGAGAGGTGTTCTCCCCGCTACACACCTCCCCTCCCCTCATGGACCTCGTCAGGAACATCCTCAGTGTGAGTTTACTTCTCTCCCTCTCCTTCCTTTAGAAACGGTTCCCAATATTCCGTTTCACAATTTGATATCTGCATAACAAACATTCAGAAAAACTATAATCAAATGCAAATTCACTCTGGTGTTGTATGCATACACTGGAACCTTCTGAACAAGGGACACTATGGGACCAATGATTTTGTCCCTTGTAGAGAGGTCGTCTCAGAGGTCGAATAATACACTAAAGTATCATGGGGTTGAAACAAGTGTCCTTTGTAGAGAGGTCGTCCCTATCTCAGAGGTCGAATAATACACTAAAGTATTAGCATGGAGTTGAAACAAGTGTCCTTTGTAGAGAGGTCATCCCTATCTGAGAGGTCGAATAATACGCTAAAGTATTAGCATGGAGTTGAAACAAGTGTCCTTTGTAGAGAGGTTGTCTCTATCTCAGAGGGTCCTTTATCAGAGGTTCTACTGTAGCTATATGTGACTTCAAATTCACCCAGATGTTGTACAGTACCAGTCAGAAAAAAACTACACTACGTTTATTTGTAGTTACACAAAAACTACACTGTGTAATTCCTTGTATTACACTACAATACGATTGCAGTAGTGTAAACTCTGCATACCTGGATACACTGGATACCACAGTACGTTTTTGTAGTGTAGTAACCACTTTGTATTTTTGGTGCGTTCTTTCTGACTGGTACCCCATACGTATGTGTGTAGGTGGTAGAGTTTTTCTCAAAGAAGTTGGAGGAGAGTGGGCCATCTCCCTATTCCTCTCCATTTGTCCTGGAGACCATCATCAGATGCTCTGCCACCTGGCCTCACCACAGACTACGGGTATGAACACTACTGCTACAACTCTCACACCTTTCTTTTCTCTGTCATGTCACCCACTTTTCACATGACTACCTACTGTATAGTTTAGTGTTGGCACAATTCCAATCAAACACCAAACTATAATATTATATAGCTGATGTGGTGGCTTTGGAAGTATAAACCTCCAACTCCAGTACTGCTTTCCATTGCTGATGTTGTAGCTTAATCAAATATGTGGCAGCTGAAATGGCGAACAAGAGCTGCTTTCTCACTTGCTGATTATTCCTTATACATTGACTAGAATTTGAGTTAGGCTGTGACATCACCACCTCCATTCTTTTTTGCTTACACTGCAGGTATTTCCAGAGCTAAAGTTCCGCTACGTGGAAGAAGCTCAGCCGGAGGAATTCTTTGTGCCCTACGTGTGGACCCTAGTCCACAAGAACTCTCCTCTCTACTGGCAGCAGTTTCACGTCTCCTCCTCTCCCTCCTCCTCTTCCTCCACCACTCCTCACTGACACTTCTCAACTCCCATCCCCGATTATCATCCTCATCTTTTGCATCAATATTGTCATTAACGAACGCGGATAACGATAAACAATGTGAATATGCTCAACATTCTGCTATATTATTAGGTGGGGGAGTGGTGATGGGTGTAGAGCTGGTAAGGGCAACGGTTGCACGCATGCGCGTTAAGCAAGCCGGCCACACCCAAACATAACCTTCGTGGGCGTGGTACAACAAGACGCTCGCTATATGGCGGAGCCACGTCCGCAGCTAGCCGAGTTGTCTCGTGCCCTAGACACTCTCTCCCAGGAGAAGGTCCGCTACCTGTGCGTAGAGCTCGGAGTTCCTCCCGCCACTCTCAGCAACATCGATGCCAGTCATCCGCGAGACGCCCCCCGATGTATCACTGAGTATCTGGAGGCTTTACTGGCGTATGATGAATCGTTGTCCTGGGAAAGAATCGTGGAGGTTCTCAACTCCAGCAGACTCCGACAACACGCTCTCGCGGCCACGATAAGGAGAACGTTCTGTGCGTCCTACGCAGCCGCCGACGGTGGTTTGACTGTACCTCCCTTCCCTCATCGATCCCGCTCATCTAAGACAGGTGAATTTACTGCCAGCCGTGGTGCTGAAACAATGCCTTTGGCGTATATGGGACCCTTTAATGAACCTCCGCCCCTACAATAGTCAATTGATATGATTTTTTTTGCAGAGAACACAATCCCGACCACCACAGCAATAATAAGTTAGTTACTCCGTTCGAGGGAACTACGGGATGTATATATGGGAGGTGTTCATGTGGAGAGGCCTGTCTCGTCAAGAGGAGGAGGCATGTATACGTTTCTTCGGGTGGAGAGGCGTTCAGCGCGAGAGGCGTGGTCGACGCGGCGCATTAGGCACGGCTGGGACGTGGCGTGCGAAGTACTGGGGATTACAGACTAACAGCAGTTGACTGCAACATCTCAGCTTCACCAGCAGCTTCAGAACGCGGTGCGCTGTCTTGCAAGTCAAGGAGGTCAGCCATACATATACAGGCGCCACATCAACCACGCCCCAGACACGCCTCTCCCACTCGGCGCCTCCTCCTCTCGACGAGACACGCCTCTCCACTTGAAGAAACGCGCCTCCGATCAACGAAACACGTCTCCTCCAGAGAAACAAATTTGGGCACGATTCACCCCCATCTCAATGAACCCGAGGGCCTCCGCGTTGTAGTGTCCGGAGCGCAGCTTGGCCACACTACTACGAATGGGACCGAGGGTTCATTGAAATCCCGTAGTTCCGAGTATACGGAGTAACAACATGTTTAGTGCTGAGACAAACAAATCCGCATACCACAGCATTGACCTCTCATCATGCACAGAGTAGTGCTTCCTTGGGTGCTTATCATTGTACACTGACAACAAACATGTTGTGAATATTGTTATCTACTCACCTTTGGAATGCTAACTGCAGTAGAACTCGAACACAATGCATTTTTGGCAAGCAAACCCCCCGCCCCTCTCCCGACTTCCACGACAAGAAATGTGAGCTGATTCCCTAGTCTACTTCTTTCTACTATTTTTAGTAGATAGGTTCTGAACTAAAAATACCCATTACCAAATAAGGAAGTGCAAAAACTACAATTTCCGCCCACATAATTGTTTCGTGAGAATTAAAGGGGTTAATTGTATTTTGCTGTGTTTAACGTTTTGTAACAGATCAGAAGAGGTACTCTAGGTCGGACACGGTCACGTGAATAGTACAAGAATTTCAATTAGCGCGTTGAGGAATGCACGACCGTCGACGACTTGCTCGACCTATTCTTAGTTTTTTGACAAAACAGAGGAAGCATTCGCTTGAAACCACACGGAGAGTTGTAAAAAGGATCGAAGTAAGGTACTGTGGCTTTAGCTTGGCTCTAGGGCTCACGCTGTGAGTGTGACAGAGTTATTAGTATTCTTCACTATATCTTGCCGAGCGGTAGGGGATCGCTGGGGATATTAGGATTTTCAGTATCTTTCTTTCATATTACATCGAGTCAGTTGCAAATCCTCTCCGAATCCCGCTTGGTATTGCTACAGCACGCTCTTTTATCTCCCCATACACGGGAAAGAAATTGCTGTGTCAGCATAATTGTCATTTACAATGACGCAATCCATGCGCATGTCCGACCTCCTCTGGTGTTTCAATGGGCAAGGGGGTAATTTGATAGCATAGTAGTTGAGGGGTTAAAGAGAAAGGGTTAAATGTCCTGTGGTTGTCTCTGGTGTGTAGATATGATGTTCACCAGAAACAATGTCCAGAGAGCTGTCAGGAACGTGAGGAGTACTACTCTGGGGCTCTATTTGGGTGTCCCTGAGTGGAGACTGAGGGAAATTCAGAGACAGCTCAGAGGAGATGAGGGACGATGGGTGGAGGAATATGTCACCTTCTTCATGGACCACAACCCACTAGCCTCCTGGAGACGAGTTATTGTTATTCTTGATGGGGTTGGAGAGAAAAAGGTTGCAGATAAGATACGACATCTCGTGGAGTCTGTCACAGGTGAGGAAAAGAAAAGTGCCTGAGGCTATTTGTTGTTGTGGTCGTCTTGGAAACGATGTATCTGATGTGGTTACTGATGTGTGTATTGCCATGTTATGTCCTACACTCTGTGCAGACCCCACACTCACTATCAACAACCTCCGTCACGTCACCTCTTCAGTCCAGGACTGGTATCGTCTAGGGAGCTATGACTATGGTCTTGGTGTTCCTGATCCTGTGCGGGATGAGATCAAGAACGATCCTGCCCTGACAGAGGAGGAGAAGAAAACAAAGGTCCTACTCTACTTCCTGCACAATGTCCCCATGGCCTCCTGGGAGAGAGTTGCAGGAGCACTGTACTACAGGAAGGAGGAGAGGGCATTACAGGCAGTGAAGGAGTTCCTGCCAGTCTCACCAGGTCAGTCTGTTGTGTCGTCAATCTCGTCATAACCTCGTCTTCCCTAGCAACAGCTTTTCAAGAATTTCTCTCTCCTGTTGTGTTCCCAGATGCCAGTCTCACTCCAGAGAACCTCTCCACAGTTCTAGACATCATGAGTGACCGTCTGTGGAGGACGTTTGGTGGATATGCCTACATACCAAGGTCTGAGAGGGACAGGATCAAGGAACAGTGTACCACTGACAGAGAGTGCAAACAGGCCCTCATTCACTCCTTCATCTCCTCACATCCAGCACCATCCTGGACGCTTGTGGCATGGGGTCTCTACATGACAGAGTCGGACGTGGGTGACGGCAGTAGTCTCAGAGCATTGGATCACCTGCAGCAGCTGTTCCCCACTGGTACAGTGGACTTTCTTGGTTGGTTGACACTCCCTTCAACATGTACACTTTACTCCCATGCAGGAAGATTCCGCTCCAAACAGATCTACGAGCAGGAGATGAAACAAGGCCACATTGAGCTGGACCTGGACAAAATGCTGCTGTTTGGCACGGCTGGCAGTGGCAAGACGTGTTCCCTCGCTGCACTGCTCGGAGTGGACCCTCCCACCATCCGACACAGCACTCCAGTCATGAAAAGACCAATCGAGGTCATGTTCGTGGACGTCGACGGCAAAAAACAGTGGAAGAAACGAACATTAGACCAACTGCGAGACGTCGTCGCTGAAGTAATTCAGTCGCGAATGCCACGGCACAGAGCCCCAGCCTCCCCCGGCCAGCAGTCTCCCCACACCGCAGCCAGCCAGTCAGCTCAGCCAACTCCAAAGAAGGCGAGTAGCTCCACGTCTGAAGCAGCCGGGAAGATCACAGCATCCTCTGAGGAGAAGCCCAGCACCAGGGAGCGGCAGGAGGCAGAAGGGAGGCTGGATTCCCTGCTGCTGTCGACTGCGGTGGACGAGGGGTTTGTACATCTCATCAACAGTGCTCCTCCCTCCCTGGAGCCCATCCTGCGATTGAAGCAGTTCCTCGTGCTGGACTCTGGCGGCCAGCCCGAGCTTCTGGAGATGATGCCCGTCTTCCTGAGGGGTGCGTCCAAATTCGTCTACGTCTTGAAGCTCCACGAGTCTCTTGACAAGCGAGCGACGATCGGTTACTTCAAAGACGGCAAGCTAGTGTGGGAGTACCCAGCCTACCTGACAAACGAAGGGACCCTGAGACTGTGCGTGCGGACCATGAGGTCCCTGAACAACAAGAACCCCAACATCCCTCCCGCCAAAATGATGTTTCTGGCCACCCACCGAGACATGGTGGCAGACGAGCAGCTGCCCGGAGTGCTGGACACTCTGCACAAGAGGCTGAGGGAGATCCTCTTGCCTCAGTTCAGGGAGCAGCTCATCTACTGCGATACGGAAAGGGAGGACTTTGTCTTCCCACTGAATGCGGCAAAGCCGGAGAAGGAGGACAGGGAGTGTGCGGAGAGCATTCGGGAGTGTCTTAGTAAGGAGGGGGAGGGGGGAAGGGAGGTGAAAGTGCCGTTGCGATGGCACGCTCTGTACCAGAAGCTGCTGGAGGTGGCAAATGAACTGGGGAAGAAGGTACTGCCTCGAGAGCTGTGCCAGCGGGTGGCGGAGTCGATGGAGATGGATGACGAGTCGTGTGGGGAAGCCCTGAACTTCTTTGACGGTCTGAACATGCTGTTCTACTTCCCCGACATCCTGCCCCAGCTGGTGTTCATGGAGCCACAGATGTTGCTGGATAAGGTCTCAGAGCTGGTGGAGGAGACCTACCACATGAGGCAGGGAAAGAAGGGCCAAGCCGTGCCGGGGGAGAAGCTGAGGTTCCGTGACCACGGCGAAGTGACGGAAAAGCTTCTGGGCGAGTTCGAGAGCCACTACGAGCCACCTCTGTTCACACCCAAGGAACTGGTGACCCTGCTAAAGGGGCTGCTGGTGTTTGCGGAGATGTCGGAGGACGTGTACTTCATGCCGTGTCTGCTGCAAGTGGTGGCGTGGGAGGTGGTGGAGGAACACCGAGTGAGTGGCGGGAAAGCCCTGGCTCTTCACTTCCCCGACAGCGGTCCCCTGATGGGAACGTTCTGCTCCACTGTAGCTTACCTCCTGTCCCCCGAAAACAGTCATCCCTGCCCCTGGAGAGTGGTTCGGAACGAGAAAGGAGCTCCGGAATGCCTCCATCGCAACGTCATCGAGTTCACCGTTTCAGACTACGCAGGCACCGTGTCACTCATCGATCACTTCACCCACTTCGAACTCCACATACACACTGCAGAGGACCACGAGGCCGAGCTGTGGAAACTGGCACACGACGCAGTGTTTGCAGGTCTCCAGAAAGCAGGGAAGACCATCGGCTACACAAACAACACTCCAGTCCCAGCCATCGTATGCCCCGCCCACCCCCGCCCAGCCAAACCCCACCCCGCCACCGTTAAGAAGGGAGTGTGGACTTGCTCTATCAGCTCCAAAAACTTTGGGAAAGTTGCTGAGGGCTCAGTTCCATGGATATCTGTCTGCACTAGTCACTGTGAGTAACAAACAAGTATAATAGGGCTGTGTGTCTCATTCATTTCTATTTGGATCAGTCATAATATTATGCTCTTTCTTTCTTTTCCCCTACAGCTGCTGAGTCAGCCATGCCCTCTTTCTCCTCTTCATCTACTGCAGTTCCCCCCACCTCCCAGCCACCCCTCTCTGTCTCCACAGCTCCTGCCTCCTCTACCACTGACGCCATTGCTATTCCTCTCTCCTCCTCTGCTAGCTCCTATCCTATTGCCTCTGTTCCCTCTCTCTCCCTGTCCTCTTCTACTACATACGCTTCACGTGAGTCTTCTTTCCTCTTTGTGTGAACTTAAAGTTGACCCTTTATTCCACTATTCTACTCTCTACAGTCATCCAATCTGTCTCTACTTCCTCCACTGTTGCCAGTGTCTCCACAGCTCCTCATCCTGTCTCCTCCAGTCCTGGTGAGTCCCCTCTTCGAGAGCATTAATGACCGTTTGTTTTTGCCTTCTACTGTCTCTCTCTATACTCAGCAACCGAGTGTTCCTCTACCTCCTCCACTACTGCCACAGCTGCTATTCCTCTCTCCTCCACTGCTAGCACCACTCCTGGTGAGCCTCGTTTAGAAACAATCTCCACATGATGTGTGTTTACATCTATACCCTTGATGTATTGACTGACTCTTACCTTTAGTCGTTGCTCTCTCTCTCTAAATTTCTTCACAGGTGATGGTGTCTGTCGACCCACTCTGCCAGAGCTACTTCGTCTGGAAATCCCCGAGGGAATTGCCACAAGCCACACCACATTCGGAATCTTCCTCCTCAACGACGAGACGGGGGATAAAGTGGACTTCTTCAGGGACAAACACCGCGGGAATCCAAAGAGGATTTCTCGCAGCATTCTGCAGGAGTGGCTCAGAGGAAAGGGACTTCCCGTGACGTGGGAGACTCTGGTCAAGGCTCTCAGTGAAACCAAACTTTTTGCTCTCGCTGACAAAGTCCAGGCCGCCAACATTCCTCGTGAGTCCTTTAGACCATACTGTGTTCTAAAGTTATGACATGAATATTAGTGTTACTAAAAGAGCAAACTGTGATTTTGTTGTGATGGATGTGCTCATGAGCTATGCTATTATGTTTCAGGGAAGTCCCCTGATATCAGAGGTGTAGACATAATTGAGCAGACGAAGATAGAGATCTCTCCAGACCAGCCACTGGACTATCACTGGGAGGGTCATGGGTTCAAGGTTCAAATCCCAGCTGGTGCCATTGGGCTAGTGACTAAGGGTGAGAATATTTAACTTTGATGTGCCAATAAAATAAGCTGTTTGTGGTTACACGTGCAATAACGTATTTAATGCAGAATATAGGTAACGTTGTAGCGGCAAAGCAGTGGACTGTAGATCCCTGGTCTCGCGGGGCCTGGTTCCCTTCCCCTGCAGAATGTCTGGCACCACAAGACTAGTAGATCCTGAAGTCCCTAGTTCAAATCCTAGCTCAGCCATTTTGTATTTTTTTCCGTTGCATATGCGTTGTGTAATCAGATTTATTATGCTCCAGAAGAGTATGTCAATATTTTTCTTACACCTACCAGTGACAACACATATCCGGGCTAGTCTGAGTGGGGAGTACAAGCTACCGGACGACAAAGTCCTTGTCAGTGAAGTCTTCTGGCTCTCGCTCGATCCTCCCGTGGAGACATTTGACAAGAAAGTCACCCTCGCTCTCCAGCACTGTGCCTCGGATGACGACTCCACACTCACCTTCATTACATCCACACAAGACAAGCCACCTTACACCTTCCTCCCACTACCAGGAGGCTCCTTCTCAGAATCAGGGCATGGAACCATTGATGTTGACCATTTCTTACCGTTTGGGCTGATTGCGAGAAGAAAGTCGTATGCTTTCTGCACATTTTACCTACCCATTGAAAAGCCAAAAACACATGAAGTCCACATCACTGTTACTCCAAATCTGAAAATTCATCTTAAGGTATGCAATACGATCTGTAGCACTCTGTCTGGGTGCCTATGTATTACTGTGATGAGCACAGCACATGACATGTATGCACATTATCAATACTGCAAAATTATTTGTCATTATAGGAAGTGAACAAGGTGTATAGAGAAAGACGGGGTGAAAAGGGTCTTGAAATACAAGCCTGCCTTAAAGAAAGGACAGTTTCACTCCACATCCCCGATATTGGCATCCCTGAGAGAACTTGGGAGAAAGATGGTTGGAATCTCACTCCCTTAACATCTCCATCGGTAAATTCCATTACTTTTGTATTTAGTGTTTTTTAACAAATTTTCTTTCATTCAGCTTGAAAAGAGATATTTAGAGGGATACAAGCCAGGAAGATCAATTCCCTTCTTTGCAATCAAATTAGAAGAGATTTCACCCCGCCAACGTTTAGTACAGAAAGTCTTGTTCACAGGAGTTGAAGAAACGAAAAAATTCTTGTCCATAGGTATGGATATGTGTAGCTATTTCACCATGCAATGCTAGTGATCACAATTTAGCTTCTGACAGTCAGACAGTGTAAGTAATAATATGTGCATAGTGATCATTTTTCATTGTATATACATAGGTATATTTTGCGAAAGTGATTTGGTGTGCTTGCTTTAGATACGCGTTCACCTGCTAATCAAATCTTCAGTATTATTTTGTATTATCTTGGTGCCTAGAGTCAATAGAAAAGTGTATCATAATATGTGGCACACTTCCTTATCAGGCAATTAGTTCAGCTGTCTTGGCCTTCCCTCTTGACAACAAATAACTGTGCAGGGAAGGGACAGCTAGCTAAAGTCCAGTTGCGCTCACCTTGCATCTGGAAGTACTAATCACATAAAACATGGGTCATAACGAGCATACCACAAGTGTTTGTGGCTAATCAATGGCTGCCAACATGCCCTAGCAATGACAGTGCTCTGAGCGTTTTGGTTTAGTCCAGCAAGGGCTTGTAGGCGCGTGAAACCGATGGCTCAGTTCCATGGATATCTGTCTGCACTAGTCACTGTGAGTAATAATAGGGCTGTGTGTCTCATTCGTTTTCTAATTGGAAGTCGTATATTATTATGTTTTTTCTTTCTTTTCCCCTACAGCTGCTGAGTCAGCCATGTCCTCTCTCTCCTCTTCATCTTCTGCACTTCCCTCCACCTCCCAGCCTCCCCTCTCTGTCTCCACAGCTCCTGCCTCCTCTACCATTGCCACCACTACTACCAACACTCCTGGTGAGTGCTTGCATCTCTATGTGCCCTATTTTGATATTCATTCTTTCATTCATGTTCCTCTACAGTGTCAGAGTGTTCCACAGTCTCCTCCACTACTGCTTCTGTTCCTTCTCCCTCCCTGTCCTCTCCTCCTGTCTCCTCTACCACTACCAACACTCCTAGTGAGTCCTCTATATATATGTATGGACATGCAAACTGCTATCACATACACTTTACTCTCTACAGTCAGACAATCTGTCGCTACCTCCTCCACAACTGCCAGTGTCTCCACAGCTCCTCATCCTGTCTCCACCATTCCTGGTTAGTCCCCTCTTCAAGGGCATTGCTGACCGTTTGTTTTTGCCTTCTACTGTCTCTCTCTACTCAGTCATCGAGTGTTCCTCCACCTCCTCCACTACTGCCACAGCTGCTATTCTTCTCCCCTCCACTGCTAGCACCACTGCCGGTGAGCCTCTTATAGAAACAGTCTTCCCTACCACCATCATACAATGATGTGTGTAGTCCACCCACTGAGGGCTCTAATTGGAACTTATTGTGCCTACTGCTGCTCAGTTAACCACACCCTCTCTCTCCTCTTCATCTTTTGCAGTTCCCCCCACCTCCCAACCTCCCCTCTCTGTCTCCACATCTCCTGCCTCCTCTACCACTGCCACAACTACTACCAACACTGCTGGTGAGTTCAGAGCTGATGTAATTGTTAGATGAGTGCTATATAAGCATTTTTAGCGAGCGGGAGTGATCCAACTACAGATCTGATGATCACAGGCAGGAGTATAGTTTTTCACATAGCCGTCCTCCACTGCTGGAGGTGTGCCTCTCGTGTGTGTGATGCCAGCGAGAAGGGCGTGTTTTCCAGTCCTCAGCTGCTAGAGTAAGAAGCTGCCTCCTGCGAGCTCTGCTGTGGTAGAGGCGTAGTTGTGCTGGGATTGATAACTATACGCGTTGTCGCACACGTGTAACGTAATATTGCATTGAGGCTAACTGTTGTTTAGACTCAAGTAGAACATTACGGTATGTGTGGCATTGCTGGATGGGAAAATCAGCCCGTTGACAGGACTATAGGTTTGCTCGCTCCCACTCACCAATTACATGGGAGAAAATTTAAATGATGTGTATTCAGGGGCTTCGGAAGGTTGAGGCAAGTGGTACGGCTCTCTGCGACCTAGTCTCTTCGACAGCATTGCGCGCAGCCGACGGGGAAGGCCCAGGTTGCGAGGGCCAGCGCGACTACAACTGCGCATGCGCATGCCCTTTTTCACAAAAACAAATTCTAACTGCAAAAAGAACCAAAAATGTTCCTTCTGTGCTCTGATTGGAAGCAGAAATCATTGGCACATTGTTCAAGGCAAAGGTTACCACATTCTTCTTATGTGTAAGGAGGATAAGCAAATGATTGAGCCTGGCTGATCCATTGTGGACTGAAGGTACGTCTTGACAATACAGAGAGCAGAAAAACATCTCTCACTGGAAGCATTATAGTTGCTGGGACTACAAGAATTAAGATAAAAGTTTTACTGCTTCTGAGAGCAACTGCTGGTTTGCCTTCACAAAAGTTTGCTACATCCATCAAGACTGGAGGACTGTTGTTCTTGAAATGAGATTTCAAGAGCAAGAGCTGTGATCGTAGAAGTTGCTCTTAAAGATCTTCTAAGCACAGCTGCATGACAACAGCTAATTCATCATCATAACAAGCTCCTGCAGAGCCCTTGGGTAGAAATACTTCCAGTTTGCTGTAGGTCTGGAAACCAGGCGGATCAAAATGGATGGAAACGCATTGAGTAATTGTATCCAGTGCATCAAAGAAGATGGAGCAGTAGTACTCTTCCATGTTGGCAGGGAAACACCCAGCAGTGCTTCCAGTTTCAAGAAACGAGATGGAACTCTACGTTTGCGAGGTAAGGAAGGCTCAGCTACATTTACCTCTTCCAGACCAGTCATTACTACCTTCCAGAAAGAATTAAATTCTTCATCAGTGCGCATTTATCGAGAGGAACGAATGAACGTATAAAGGAATAAAGATATAAAGCTCAAGGCTCATCTTTAGCTACTTGGGTAGCAACTCCACTCCTGACTCCACACATCACTGCTGCACCATCATAACACTCCCTCTACAGTTGCTGAGGGGAACATTTAAGCGGAGGATAACATCCTTGATAATAACAACTATTGCATTAGCATCAGCCGAGGGAGTGGAATGTAAGCCAATGAAATCCTCATGTAGCTCTTGGTCATCATCAACCCACCTCAGAACAATGACACATTGCTCCTGTGTGCTGATGTCAGTGGTTTCATCCACCGTAATTGTGCAAATTATCTCCTGCAAATCCTTGATGCAATCTCCCAAAGAATTCTGTAGCCATCACCCGAAGAAGCTCGTTCTGAGTGTCAGCACTCATGTATTTATCGGTTTTCTTGTTGAGCCATAATGGAAGATCACTATCAAATGTACAAAACACTTTTAGAAGCTGTGAGAAATTACCTTCTATTTCATTGGTGAGAGATGAGCCCCGAATTGAGAGACCTTGTCTAGCTAGATATCTCAAAGCTTGCAAAATTTGCAAAAGGCTTGCTCTTCTCTTCCTGTCCTCGGATACTTTAGTGCTAAAAAGCTCACCGACGTGCCTTTTTGTTATAATTTTCTCTACTGCTTCTGAATGGCAAACAGATATTTCATGGCGACAAAATAAACGAGTAGCATCTTTCCAATTTTGGAACCCTCGACTAATAAATGCCTGCTCTGAACACCTAGCCTTGAGCTTACTTGCCTGAGCAGCTTGCACACAAACATGACAGAAAATATGTTGAGAAGAATTATCCCAGTGAAGCCAGTGCCATGCAGCTTAAAATGGTCTTGTTGTTACAGCTACTTGCCAAATGCAGCAAAGCTAGATAATGATCTTAGCTCTGGCTAGCTCTACCCACCTTGGGAATGAAGCTCTGCGCGGTTGGTATGGTTTTTCACCAACTTCAATGCTTTGCCACTGCTGCTCCAAGTCTTGACAAGAATTAGATAATAATGATCCTTTTTGTATGTCAGCCGCTGCAGATCTTTCCATTTCGTCGTCCACTGGGTCCATCCGCGCAACTATGGCTACAACGCATGCGAGCGTGACAAAGGGGGCGGGGTGAAAGCTGCGCGACGAGACCACACCGTGCGCACCGCCTTTACGCAGCCCTAGCTCCCAAAGACCTTGCTGGGTTCCTACTAGGCCAACAAGTAAGTTGGTGGCGAGTCCAGGCAAAAGTTGTACGGTTGTCGCCGTACTGGCCGTAGAGGCTCTGACACCCCTGGTATTTGTGTTCTATTCTAGGGTAAGTAGTGCTGCGTCACCTGATAAAACTATCAACTTCCAAGAGAGATATCAAAATAGTGGAAGAGAGTGCAGAGAAGTTCATATAGACATTGGGGTCTTATTACTGACAGATGATACCAGGGCAAGAGTCCGTGGAATAGCAAATACTGCACTTCATGGTGACGAAGGTCAAGCTGTTAGAAAGATTTACGAAAAATGGATACAAGAAGATGAAGATCACTCTGGGTGGTTGTTCCTCAGTTCACTTTATCTGTATTGCTTTTAGTCCCAACATAGCGTAGATCGCCAATTATCGCACCCTTAAGGAATGGCGTCCACTTCGCTGCGGAGAAGTATTCCTAACGTCGTACCCTGCAAGTTTACGTACTGTAGTACCTTCGTATCCAGTTTTCGAGTGGAAACTCCATACGTAACTATGGCGGTAGTACGTCCAGCGCGCAAGGTAAAAAACCAGTTATCGCTACCCGGCACCAAATATCGCTTTGCATATAATATTGCGCATTCTATTATCGCCTGTCTCCGAACTTTGCCCTTTCCTGGTTCCTGTGAGCTAATAGTTTTTATTTCACACCCGTCATGACATACTACACGTCCAATTCTACACAACGGTATGTTTTTAAAGTCGGAAAATCTTCTTTAAGACCAGAAATGTGCACCAACATCACTCTTACAGCATCAACCGGAAAACAAACAGATAGGACAGAACCTCTCCGAGTCTAAAATACAATATTCGGCACACTCTTCATGTAGCCAGCGGCCACATAACGTTCAATCCAGTCTTTTCCTGTGCGATCTTCTGAGTATAAAACACAGCACATATTAGTGTTGATTTCAAGGGTCGTCACTTTCCATTTGGGAGAGCTTACACGCTCTCTTCTGTGGAGGCATACGTAAGTCAGTGGCTTGATTTGAAACCTTTCTCTTCCCTGCTCCTTTAGCTTTCTCTTTCCTCTTTTCTGCTGCCTCCTTCACCTTGTTGGCTCTTGTTTCTGTCTTTCTTTGTCGTTCCTCAGCTTTCCTTTCTGTTCCTCTCCCTTGCCGCTTTTTTCTCTTCCCTTTTGGTTTTCTTCCGTTCCTTCTTCGTGCGTTTTCTAAACCGTTGCTCCTGCTCAGCTGAATCCTCTTGATTCACTCACAGACTGGTATCTGAATCGGACGAGGGCATTCCATGAGAAACGTTGATGGCAGTAGGGTTAAACGGATAGATTCCTGGCATGTCGCGAAAGCAGCGGTAATATTCGGCTGGTGTATTACTGGCCTGGCACTCCATGCCGTTGAGAGATAGAACGATGCACTGTAACTGAAACGTGGGTAATGACTCGGTGGTTTGCGTGCAAGTACAAGTGACAAACATTTGACCAGTGAGAGTTTAGTGGCCCGAAAACACCACAATCTAGGGGGTTGTGCCTCATATGTTGTGTGGGGGGAGGAGATATAGCATGATGATATCGTGTTCCTTCGCTAGCCGCAACAGCTTGGGCTGATAATGAGTGCTGTGCCCGTCCAGTATCAGCAGCAAAGGCCTAGCCGAAACCACATGGGAAACAAAATGCTCACACTGCCATGCCTCAAACAAATCGGAGTTAATCCACCCGTTGTCGCTGAGGCCATACTTCGTCCCTGGTCCATGCAGCATTTAGTCGTTTTGCATCAAAGGACAATGGGTGGGAGCGCATGCCCAGATGCACTAACACATCCCACAATGGTTACTTACCCCTTCCTACCGGACTGTCGATAATGGACCTTTTTGGTTCCCCTAGTGGTCACAATGTTGGGAGCACGAGGCTCGAACGGAATACCACTCTCATCAACATTGTAAATCTGAGAGGGTTTTGAGTGAAAGTCAAACTCGGTCATGACATCATTAAGCAAATCAAAGTACTGTTTCATTGTGTTGGAATTGACGGCAACCATACGAACATGGGCGGTGGAGTCAGCGTGTCGCAAAGAAAGGTCAGTCTGGCGCTGTAGAGCATCACACCACTGCATAAGAATAATGTTTAGTACAGAAAGTCTCGTTCGCAGGAGTTGAAGAAACGGAAAAATACCTGTCCATAGGTATGGATATATGTAGCTATTTCACCATGCAATGCTAGTGGTTAATTTAGCTTCTGACAGTCTGACAGTGTAATTAATAAGTGCATAGTGATCATTTTTCATTGTATATACGTAGGTATATTTTGCGAAAGTGATTTGGTGTGCTTGCTTTAGATACACGTTCACCTACTAATCAAATCTTCAGTTTATTTTCTATTTGCCTGTGTTATACGCACCACATACTTCTTTGGAAATCTTACTGCCATTGCTGTAGTAGCCTGCCATGATATGGCTAGATCCCAAGATTTCCCACATTCTTGTAGCTAACTCAGAATCTTCTCTCTCCTGCTATAGAGACCACCCTCTCTCCTACTTCCTCTGCCCCCACTACTGCTCGTACAGCCACTTCCACCACCACTCCTACCACTGTTCCAACCGATGCTCCTACCACTGCTCCTCCTGCTCCTGCTCCTGATCCTGGTGAGTTGCAAGCTGTTAAGCATGTATGATTATCTATGCTTAACACCTAAAGCTCCATTGTCACTCTGAGGCTAACACATGTGAAACACTCAATTCCATGCTTGTGTGAGAAGTCATTTCATAGAAATGTATGGAAATGGTACTGGTGAAGGAGGTGCTTTTGGGGCATAGGCCTTTTCTCATAGTGTTCTGTTGAGACAATGCCACTAAATTTTTACACGTTAAAAAAGTCATAAATGAGGAATTTGGCATCCTCTCCGTGTATTATATCTGTTCAATTCTAGTGCTGGGTGACCTGATAACACTATCAACATCCAAGGGAGAGATCAAAATAGTGGAAGAGAGTGCAGTGAAATTCAAGGATATCGGAACCTTCTTACTGAGAGATGATACCGGGGCAAGAGTCAGTACCATAGTAAATACTGCACGTGGTGACCAAGTTGAAGCTGTTATAAAGATATACGAAGAATGGATGCGAGAAGATGAAGATCACTCGTGGAAGAAACTGATCAAGTGTTTCAGAGATGTTCAACTGAACTCCCTTGCCAGAGACCTTGAGCCACACTTTGGACTTCCTTCACCTTCTGAGAGAGGTAAGGTGGGGGACACCCTTCAAACAATAGTGCCTGACAACTAGCTATGAGCACACTTGAAAGAAAATGCATACAACAACCACTAGTCAAAGAAGACGGAGTTCTATGGTTTTTGCCTTTGGGGAACTTCATGTTTCAGTGTATGGTTGTTCCTCGGTTCACTTTCACGCACACAAGAAGCTGTGACTGGTAATAGCCTATGTAATACACAATGAGAAATGGTATCATTGTGCGTCATAGGACAAAGAGAAGGAGAAAAAGGGAAAAGAGCAGAAATCACATGCAAACCAGGATGGTATAATGTATAGAGTATCCGTACTGTGTAATACAAATTTTCCTTCAGATGATGATAGAATGAAAGGTACTAAAGTGCACACCCTCAGCGCAAATCACACGCGTTGTAGCATTGCTGTATGCTTGGCCATGCGTCATCGACGGAGCCAGTAACACAAGTCTCGCCGTAACACAGGCTAGGTGCATCAGAAGGCTCAGTTAGAGCAATTTCTCAAGTGTTTCAGAGGCTCTCTTGCTTGCTTTATTCAATCTATCCGCTCTTCTGTGTTTCAATGCTTGCGACATATTGCCAGACGTTTTATAGATGGGAAGGCATGGCCCCATCCACAAACTGCTCGTCTCAAGTGAACTATGACGCTATGTTGCGGACATACCTTGCTCAGCTTGTTTATTGAAAACAAAGAGAACAGAGATCAAAACTAACAGAGGAGAGACACTCAAAAACTGCTTGCCGGTGGCGGATCCTATACAGCCACATGACGTATGCACATGCTCCGGCGAAAAACTGACATGACGCATGCGCGCTATATAGCCTGCCGGCGAGGGCGCGTTTTTCGCTTGTTTTCACGCCATATCCCTGAAATGCAGTCGTTTCAGGAAAATCGCCACATTTACATCCATGTTCTTGTTGTTCAAAACCCGTTGGTGCCACTCACCGCCTCATAGCCTGTAGTGCGAGAACTCACATGGACAAACGGACAGACAGACAGACAGACAGACAGACCAAGTACCATACCGTACCGTAACCCTCGCTGCGCATGTGCACCGAGGGTTAATTATGTAACATCCCTATTAGTGTAGTCTTTTAACAGTGACAAACCCCTTATAGATCCTCTCAAGACTGAAGAGCCACAGCACTTCGAAAGTGATATCAGCGACATGCAACCTGACCAGCCAATGATTTTTTCTGTTCCAATAATAGACATCATTCTGAGAGTTGGAAGCAGCCTTGTCTGCAAGTGCCTTGGAGTACTGGTTGTGACAATGTTGCTACTGCCCCTGTGCCTGGACCCACTTTCTCTTCCACCTTCACGGAAGAACTTCTCAAACAAAACTAAGAACCAACCGTGCACCAAACTACTCAATATGTAAACACAATAATAATAATTGCTAGCTGGCGAATGCAGGGAAATTTTAGGCTAGCGGGAGCGAGCACACAATTACTGCATCTGCACGAGCCATCTAAGCCTATTTACAACTTACACCTTGAAACCACGAAGATTGGAAAGAGGTACAGCCTCGGTTAGGCGTCGCAGAGTCCAGCGTATACCGTCGAATGGACGAGAGTTCTCTTGCTGGCTAGATCGCACATGAAAAAACGAGTGAGGGAGTGTGTAAAAAAATTTTGGATATATAAGCGCATAATCAAAACATATGCCCAGTTAGACGACGTACGATATAGAAATCACGCTGTTCAGACCACTAGGTTAGCCCGCTCTCGCTCGCCAACTAGGTTAGCTCGCTGTTACTCACCAAAAATGTTTTTTATCACTTGAATCCTTGTAATAATGCAGATATGATGAAAACAATATTAACGTTGTGGGAGTACCAATCCTCTCAGAACAGTTATTTCTTTACACTGGGAGGGAAATGGATTTCATCTGGGAAGCAGCTGGCATTAGCCTTCATTTCCCTACTGTTCATGATATGGAGAGTATAAAGATTTCAGTGGCAGTTGTGGCAAAGATTGATGAAGACAGCATCTTACCACCGCGATATCGATATATGCCTGCTGTCAGTGCAACATACAAAATCAAGGCAAGTGCTACCCTACCAGCTCCAGTCAGGATAAAGATAGAACACTGTGCCATCTTGGAGAACGAAGATGAACTAATTTCAATGGTCGCACATAAAGGGCCTCCTCACTATTTTCAACCGCTGCCTGCCAATAATTTTTCATTGCAACCATCGTATGCTGAAATGCATGTGAAGAGTTTCAGCCTATTCCGTTTCTTTTGGAATTTACTTAGTTTTTTTCCAACGCGCCTTTCACTTCAAGTGTTTTACCATAAGGACAGCACAGCAACAATTGTGGTGACAAAAAATCTCAATGCCATAATTACAGCTGTCAGAGGGACAATACCCTACATTCATGTTGAAGACTGGCCTATGTCATATGAAACTAAACCTGATGCATTTGCCTTTTCTCTACCAGTGGATTCAAATGGTTGGCACATATCATCAAACGTTGAACCGGCAGAAATCAAAACTCTGGATATCGATGCATATGAACCAGGAGAGATTTGCCCAAAACTAAAAGTGACTATTAAGTGGACAGGCAGTGGAGATCCAAAAGAAGAGATAATCAAAGTACCAATTCATGGAGGTTCTATTACATCCTTTGCTCTACAGTGTAGTCACAAAATCCGTGACCAGAGCCAAACACAGCAAGTTTCCTTGCGAGATGATGTGCCACATAATTCGCTAAACTGGACACTACAGTGCGAAGGTGAGACTGAGTTTTTATCACACAGGTAGAGACCAGTTGTTTGCAATAATTCAACCATTGTTTACCCTCTACGAGCAGGGTTACAGTATACTTGGTCTGTGTGTAGCTTGTCTGTCACCAGCTATTCTGGCACTATAGGCCACGAGGCAGCCTCTAAGCCCACCAACAGCATCACTACGAGAGCTTGAGAGCATTAAAAAACTAAAACAACTGAAACAACTACGTTCGAGGGATTTGGCATGAAACAGGTGATAAAGCCATTGTGCATAATCAGCACTTTCTTGAGGGTATATATTTAGTCCATCAGTGCTCTTAATGCACTGATGCAGCTGCGTTAGATGGCTACTAACATATTCCTTGTGCCGAGGGTTAGCACTTTCTTTGTTTGCTCCCATCTCTCATTGTCCCCCCTCTACAACATATACACACTCTTGCACACACACCTTTTTGTAAAGGACCACTGTTAAACCGGATAATTGCTAAACTGAAGGATGTGGACTGGAAAAGTTTACATAATGAACTGATACTACATGAGGAAACGTCCATCGGCTCTACCTGCCGGGATGACCTTGATCCAGTAAAATGCAGATTGGGACGAGTAGTGAAGATATTTATCAACACTCAAAAGCCTGAGCCTTGTTTTGAAACAGTGGATAAGATTGCTTCTGCTCTTGAGAGGCTCGATCCTCCTCAGATCCGGGTAGCGAATGAGCTAAGAGAAATGTGCGCATCTACAGGTAAAAGCAAAATAATTATGGACATTTATCTAGGAATAATTTCTATACCGTTAGACATTGACTAATGATTTAAGCTCAAACTCTTCGTCACAGTCTTAACCTTCCTTCATGTGCTGATTAGGATTTTGATGTCCAGTACTGCGGATTTCCTCATGCATTAACTTATGTGCCTTAGGTAATAATTTCATGGCTTTTATACAAAATCGAGTGTTTCCTTCACCAAATATTCTTGTTTATTCCTTTTATGCATAGTCAAGTGCTCCATTGCTTTGCTGAGGTTGCAAAAATTCAACACTTGTGGTTGAGAGCATGGAATACACACCAACTTTAACCTGTGTGATTTTGTCTCTCTTACCCCAGGACACCTTCAACATCCAGGGTTCTGCCCAAGATTATTTTAGTGGTGGCCATTATTGACTTTAGGAAAACAGTCCTACAAATAATGCGCGCGTAAATGCGCATGCGCGGAATTAATGCGTACGCGTGGTTTTGTTCGCGTTCGCGCGAGCCTTTTTGTTTGCATGTTTATACTTAGTGTAGGCGCGCAGACGATGCCCAGATTCGTTCTTCGTGTGTTAGAAAGCCAAGTATCATCTTAGAGCCGCAGGGAGGCCACGTTTCCATTGCAGATATTGATTCATCGCTCTTAGATGCGTACTATACGGGCGGAAGGCACTGGCCCCGCCTTTTATTTAGGAGTGGTCGGGAGACTCACCGCCGACCATCGTAGGCAGAACCCTGAACATCTAGAAGATCAAAGACTGCCATAGCACT
Source organism: Geodia barretti (assembly GCA_030341885.1). NCBI lineage: Eukaryota > Metazoa > Porifera > Demospongiae > Tetractinellida > Geodiidae > Geodia > Geodia barretti. The sequence goes on from CASHTH010003412.1 coordinate 39,619, forward strand.
AGGTTTTCTGGTTCAAAGAACACCAGGTACATAAAACTATATTTACCATGCACCATAATTATTATAATTATTTTAGTGAGTACTTTATTTTTGCAACGCGACGGCCAGTAAGTAATGGTGGTTCAACACTGTTGAGTTGCACTTACCAGCTAAATAAACATTCTTCTTCGTAAAGGGTCTGGGGAGCTGTGTGCAAGTCAGTGTTTAAGTTAGCATGAATGTTGGGAGAAGGGAGCAGTTCAACTCGTGCAGTGCATGTGCTTTACACATGCACACAAACCTATCCGATATGTGTCCGCATGTCTCCATTAGCACGTATAGCCTTGCAGAGCCACCCCCAACAAGGTGTGGCTCCGCAAGGCTATATCACGTGGGCTGGCATTTTACTTCAGTACCACGTCACCGACACCCTAGCTTGTTTTATTCACTGGACGTAGAACCACCACTAGATTTGAATGATGTACCTAGCACAAACTCATGGATCAAGTTCAAATTGGCATTATGAAAAAAGGTCCTCAAGAAAGTTAGCGTGATTGAGTGTCCATACATGGAAGCCTTCACGCCTTCCAAGCTACAGCGTGTGCTGCAAAAAATCGCTGCAATAAAACTGCTACTCATTTCTCTCGCTCTCAAAACGCTACCCAACCAATGGCGAACACTGTACTTGTAGAAATCACAATAATGTCAATTTTTATATCAGCCGTGCAATCATATGTTTTCACTGGCGACAATTGTTCGATCATCTTAGACGCATGTTAACAAGTCGAACAATGAGTCTTCTGTTCTCCAGTGCCCGCCATGGTTTGTATATATGGGATAACGACACTGGAAGCTGTAACTCAGGGCCACCATTAGGTGGTTTATTGATACAAGATTTGTCATTAAATCCAAATCAGCATATTGGAGTGCTATACTGTATGACAGAAGAAGATGGAGTCCTAACCGTTGGCTTCTGCTGCTTACACAGTCTAGCTTTGCAGTATACCGCACTGCCATGTGATGTTTCTCAGCTGGAGAATGGTCCTGCTCTTACATTGGTACCCGTGTGTTTCTCTGCAGCCAATGCTACGGATTCCCTGTGTATTCATACACACTAGGATGTGTCCAATTAAAGTGTAGCTGGCATCCTAATTTTAACCCTTTGGACGCCATGGGGATCTGCTTAAATAAGCAGAAATAATAATTACGTAGATATAATGTATTACTATAACCCCCATATAAATTCTTATAGACTTATGAAGGCTCTGGGCACATTTTATGTGTCCGTGGCTGGTTAAAACACGGAAGTACTGATAGATTGAATAAAGCAAAATGGCCCCTGAAACACCTGAGCAATTGCTCTAACCGCTAATGCAACTACCCTATGTTACGGTGGGACTCGTGTTACTGGCTCCGTCGATGACGCACGGCCCAGCATACAGCGATGCTACAACTCGCTAGTTTACCGCCGAGGGTTTGCACTTTAGTGCTTTTCATAATATTATAAGAAATGGGGTGATGAGCTATAGTTTTGCTCCACATCGGATAATACTATACGATGCATTTTCATAAATGTCATACGGACTCCTGCAATGAGAAAAGACACGATTATAATTCAATACCTACGCGTATTTAGTTCTTCTGTGGTGTTTTACTTGCAAATCACCGTTATATTATAATATGTGATCCCGATACTTCAACAGCATCACTCCTTTATTAAAACAAAAATTTCATCATACTTCCACACAAATGACGTGCCTTGTTTTGTCTGATGTGCAGGGATGGGCTTTGTTACTTGTCGCGCACCATAACAACATGAAAAGCTTGGTGTCGCTGTTTCGTTGTCTCGTTGTGCGTAGTCGCAGAAAACGAGGTAATAGACAAACACACACACAAACAAACACACTCACGAACCAAATACCGTAACCCTCTCTGCGCATGCGCGCCGAGTGGAGACTACTTCACATTCACAATTTGCACCCAGTAAGTACATAGTGCATAGCACTACCCTATAATTGGGCACTCTATGTATACAACACTAAAGAACTCACTTAATGTGTGTCTTATGTTCTATACCTCTATGTTTTGCAGGGCAAGGCTGGTTGGGGAAAATGGTGATAATTTTCAGCATTCTGTGGGAGTCGGATTTCATTACTTCTTTTTGTCTTAGTCTGTTAGGTTGTGCATTAGCATGGATTGTCACCACTCTTTCTGCACTTTTTTCCTATCACATTTTCCTTCGCGCTCCGAGTATGTGCGCATGCGTGCGATCGAAACCACCCACTCACTTAGGGAGGGAGGAGCTGCAGCTAAGTGCGCCTCTACCTGCAACACGCGTTTTGAAACGACACACGGCTCAGGTCCTTTTGTCCCCGGCAAATGATGCATGTGTACGTGTCTGTACACCTGTGTGTAGGTAGGTGTGCAAGCACTGTAATGATAAATAATCTCTAGCTTGGGAAAAGCATTCTGCAACAGGAGAGCGATCTCCAAAGAGAGGTTCAGGTGATGAGAGAGAGACCAGACTCCTCTGCATGGGAGTGGTCCCTCAAAGGTTTTTTTCTCAAACTTTTATGCTATATAATCACTGGAGGCATGGAACACATCTTCTAGCCCACTCCTCCCTCTCTTCCTGCATCCTTTCTCCACGCGCTTGCTCACTCTGTAATCTTCCCAAACTAAAGATTACCAGTGCTTGCACACCTACCTATACCCACAGGTCTACACACGTGCGTCGTTTGCCCGAGGGCAAAACGACCTGAGTCGCGCGTCATTTCAAAACGCGAGTTGCACCCGGACCGCGGCCCACCTCGCCAGCTAAGCCCCTCCTGCTTGCGTGCGCCTCCTGGCCGATTTGCGCGGGAACTTTCGCAATGGCACCTCCTTGCTGCGTGGTTAGGTGAGTGCCGCAGTATATAAAGAGGTGCTGCAGCAGTAGCGAACCATCTGCCTACTGGTCGAGTGTTACTGAACCTGCGAGACAAAGGCGTGGAACCCCGAAGACGTTGCAAGTCCTTGGTAATCCAGAGCGGTCAAAAGTTTGAGAGCACGGAGAAACGAAGGAGAACGAGTAGTTTGCTCGAGTCTGCTGGCGCCAGCGCTTCAGTTTACGCAGTGCCTTCTGTTTCACCAGCTGAGCAGTCAGCTGCGTGCTACAAGCCTACGAACATACTCTATATACAACCTGTGTGTGGGTGCACGTGTGAATATGCTGATTACGATGTGTCCGTCTCATGCTTCTCTCTTCTCTCCCAGATTTCCCCTGCCTCCCAATTTTCCCCTGTTCAACCACATCAGAGAGAAGAGCAAGTCACGGCTAATGGCTGCCACTCACTATGAGTTTGTAGGAGAAGTACCTCTGGACATTCTCTGTGGAATCTGCCTGGTGAGCCACCTCTACCTTTCTCTGTCTCTCTCTGCATCTGGACAAAACTATATCTTTACTGTTGCAGTATTTAGAACGAGGGGGCCTAGGATACTATTTCTGCACGAGACTTATGCAGATGTGGAAGTCAGCTGGCTCCCATCAATTTTGAGGGAACTACTAGAAAATGAAGCTAGTGTATGCGTAGTGATTGCCTAGATCAAATTTGTGTTTTGTAAGATAGGTGTTTTTTGCAAGCTTGTGGATAATTTGCCTGACCGCATCTTTCTTTATTTTCTCTTATCCCTCAGCTGGTACCACATGATCCGCAGCGAGTCACGTGCTGCGGACGCCATTTCTGCCACCCGTGTATCTCGGAGTGGATGCAGGTTCAGTGCGGCCAGTGTCCGCTCTGCTTCAGACCCAACACCAGTCACCACGACGACCCTAGTCTGGCCCAGAGGATCCTCCTCTTCCACGTCTACTGCACCTCCAGACAAAAGGGCTGCAACTGGCAAGGCACGCTACGAGATCTCGAGGTATAAGTATACATACTGTATTAATGTATATACCTCCAGCCTAGTATGGTTTTTGACACTGTGCGATTTTATATGCTTGTGCAAGGTAACAAATTGTTAGTTCTGAAATGTTTGCATGTAAGTTGCACAAACACTGCTTTTTCCATGTACCATTATTTTGCACCACATGCGAAGTCACCCTCTTCTCGTTTTTCTCTCTCTCTTCTTCCTCTTCCCTGCTCTTTCTCCCCCCTTCCCCTCTCCCTCCTTCACAGCTGCACCTGAGCTCAGACGAAGGCTGTCAGTTCTCGCTGGTCGAGTGTTCGCTGGCAGTGTTTGGATGTCAACAGTACAGTCTCATGAGGAGAGATCTCAACAGACACATGACTGACAAACACACCAAACACATGAGAACTGTCATTGGTGAGTCACCGATACGTAATACATTGGAACCTCATAACAAGTGACACTATGGAGTCAGTGATTGTAGAGGGGTCATCCCTATCTTGGAGGTCAAATAATACACTAAAGTAATAGCATGGGGTTGATACAAGTGTCCTCTGTAGAGAGGTTGTCCCTATCTCGGAGGTCGAATAATACACTAAAGTATTAGCATGGGGTTGTAGAGGGCTTGTCCTCTCTCGGAGGGCCCCTTATCAAAGGTTCCACTGTATTTGACTGTGAGATTCTATACTTGACAGCGCAAGCTGTAGAAATTCTGTAACTAGAACTTATTTTTTGTGGGTGAATCACTGTACTTGATTTTTGCTCATGCACATTGTCTGATGCCCATTATTAGTCCGTCATTTCATATTGAAAAACCAGACAATTCAGAGGACTAGGTAGGCTCGCTTCTCTTGCCATTTCTACTGGAGTGTGTGAGCTGTACAAACTCTGTATGTAAGGACTACAGTGGAACCCCTCTAAGGCGGACAACTTAGAGCCACAACATATTGTCCATTATAGCAGGGTGTCCTTTATGGAGGGGTTTTGCCTGATTACACAATTCTATGTCACTAATTCACTGTTAGAGTTACAGATCACGGAGTTCCACGGGGCCCAAAACAAACTTCTCAAAAAAGGGCGCAGGCGTGTTACTAGCAGACCTCTTACGTTGGCACACAGAGTCCCAAGAGAAAATATTACTATTCAGGAGTTGTACAGGTCACACACACACACACAGTGGTAGTATACACACACTGACTCAGTTACTCACTAATGGTTAGCCCTCTGTCTCCATCTTATATATCAATAAAAGCTCTCTAGACAAGATTACAACATGATGACGATGATGATGATGATGACAGTAGTCAAAGTCTATAGAAATTATTACGCGCTAAAGTATTACGTGCTTCTTTTACCCGAAAGGTTTCACATGCTGCCTGATGTCGTGCGTATACGCGTGTGTGTGTGGCTCCATACTCTCGCAATCATGATCAGTCCTGAAGATGCCCTTCGTCGTCGAAGAGAGAGGGAAAGAGAACATCGTGCCGGTGAGACTCCTGAGCAGAGAGAGGCTCATCTGTATCAGCGTCGCTTGCGTGATAGGGGAATTAGTTTCAAAATTTTTACACGCTGCCTAGCTGTCGTATCGATTCGAAATCTAGCCAGTGAAAGAACTCTCGTCTATTCGCTGGCATTCGCTGCGCTCTTTGATACCTGACCGAGGCTGTATATACCTCTTTCCAATCTTTGTGGTTCTAAACTTCAAGTTGTAAATAGGCTAGGATGGCTCGTGCAGATACAATCTTTGTGTGCTTGCTCCCGCTCGCCAAAAATGCCATGCATTCGCCTACTATAGTATTCACTGGCAGGGGGTGCGGCAAACTATCCGTTACGCGGGGGTTTTTTTCTACGTTGAAAAGCAGTTGGGATTGGTTTTACTGTCCGTTATACGGAGTAGCGGGGTGTCCGTTCTGGAGGGGTTATGAACGTACGGAACTCTACGATAAAACAACCGGGACCTGCGAGTTTGTCCGTTATAACGCGGTGTCCGTTGTAGAGGGGTGTCCGTTAAGCGGGGTTCCACTGTATTATCATCGCTACTCTATCATCTACGCATGCTCATATTATTGTTATGTAATGTGTCACGTGAGAGCGCCAGAGAGCGCGTGGTCAGTGTGTGATTTAGCCAGTGATTCTTGTATCCTCATTCATCCTGGTCTTCAGATTGTCTATGCCTATCCTAAAAAGCGATTTTGAAAGCTACCTATCAGGGCTAGCGTTTGGGAGAATATTTTTAACAGGAATAAATCAAAGGGAGCAGCTGGTTGTACTAAGTGCCGAGCTAAAGGAGCTAAAGGAAACAGTCACAACTTTGAAACAGGGAAGTATACTCTCCCAGTCAAGCAAAAGAATCCCACCTTCTCTATCAGTAAGCATGTGCCGTGAATGCAGTATGGCCTTGCACAATCTCCTGTGTAGGTTGCGGTCAAGGCACTACACGACAAAGCTCCTGATAAGATGCAGTTCGATGGCTCAAAACAGTAGGTTCATAGAAAGTACGATTGTCTAGTCTGAAGCTGTGTTACAAACAGGTATTCGTGTGAGAGGAATGAAGCTGTGAAGACATTTCTCCTTGATGGCATAAAAGAAAAGTTTTCAAGTGCTCATTCTCCAAGAAAATTGCTGAGTAATGATCTGTTTTGTGTGTGTGCATGTGTACGTGTGACTCTTTGGTTTGGCGACACCTGTCAAGATGTCTCATCTTTAGGCAGGGAGAGTCTGTGTCTTGTGTACGTGATGTGTACATGTATGTGTGTGCATGTGTACGTGTGACTCTTTGGTCGTCAAGATGTCCCATATTTTGGCGACACCTGTCAAAATGTCTCATCTTTAGGCAGGGAGAGTCTGTGTCTTGTGTACGTGATGTGTACATGTATGTGTGTGCATGTGTACGTGTGACTCTTTGGTTGTCAAGATGTCCCATCTTTTGGCGACACCTGTCAAGATGTCTCATCCTTAGGCAGGGAGAGTCTGTGTCTTGCGTACGTGATGTGTACATGTATGTGTGTGCATGTGTACGTGTGACTCTTTGGTTGTCAAGATGTCCCATCTTTTGGCGACACCTGTCAAGATGTCTCATCCTTAGGCAGGGAGAGTCTGTGTCTTGCGTACGTGATGTGTACATGTATGTGTGTGCATGTGTATGTGTGACTCTTTGGTTGTCAAGATGTCCCATCTTTTGGCGACACCTGTCAAGATGTCTCATCCTTAGGCAGGGAGAGTCTGTGTCTTGCGTACGTGATGTGTACATGTATGTGTGTGCATGTGTATGTGTGACTCTTTGGTTGTCAAAATGTCCCATCTTTTGGCGACACCTGTCAAGATGTCTCATCCTTAGGCAGGGAGAGTGTTTGCCATAATAATTAAACTTTTGTGCATGTGTGGGGATTACACGTGGTTTTTTGCCATAATTTCACCAGGAGCTGTCCATCGCTACTATGAAAGCAGGCGCCGCCTTTTTAATGATATTCAACCTGGAAGGCTTCATATTGCAAGAAAGACTAAAAAGAAGTCGAGGAACAAGGCACACAGAAAGCTGGTATAAGATTGTGTGTTGTATCCTCCCTTTTTGTTATATATTAATTCTTTATCGTAGCTTTATGAAAGGAGGAAGCGGGTATTGAAAAAGGAGAAAGAGCGAGACCGATGGACGGCAATTGATTTCGAATACATGACAGAGGAAAGTGATGGAGAGGAGCAAGTCAGGCAGCATAAACTTCCAGCTCTGCTGGTATATAGTTCAAGCGAGTTTCCAATTAGCGCACATCACTCCGAACAAGCCCCTCCTCCTCCTCGCTACATACCTCACCTCACTTCCCACGACGTCTCTCTCGAGATGTCAGTGGCAGCGGACGTCTCTGACTGGATCGCCACTCCTGCTCCATTCAGTGGGAATAAGTGCGGAAAGAACGCAGTGTTATCAAGTGACAACTCCATCGTCCAGCGGCGGCCATATCCTGATGTCGACGTGGGTGATTGTGTCTGTTACACAGTCCATCCCCTGCCTCCAGGGCAGGTGTGGCAGACCACCGTCCTCGAGACTACCACTGGGTGGAGGGATGGACTGGTGAGTGGATGTGTAACAAATCTCCTATACAAAGACCAGTAAACACAACTCCACTATGACAGCTACAGTTTGTAACAGTTGTGTACGCAGGATCCTCCTCTAATATGAGTGATCATGTCTTTTGAGCTCATATTCAATTTCCGTTTGTAAGTAATGTGTAAAGTACATGAGTTGACGAATGCAACGCGTGCATTTTGTAACTACATTACTGTATGTATAGTACCAAGAATCTGTTTAGTGTATTGTGGCCAATTCAGAAGTCTAGGTATATAGGCTTTACCTTGCTTACCAATTATGAACATGACAGCCTTGTGGGACAATATGTCATCCTCTCCTTCACTCTATTGTTTGGTAGATCAGAGGTCCTTGGAAATGAGCTACCCACCACCCAATCATGACGACATAATTGTACATACTTTTTGTTGTGTGGTGTAATTAACGGCCCTTAGTAAAATTAATGTAAGTTTCTACGACATAATTTAATAAACAAGTGCTCACATGTACTAAGGTTTGTTTCTGCAGTAGAGCAAATGTACAAGTGTCTTTGTTGTGGTTGTCTCTCTCATCCTTGGCAGAACCTGGATTAAGACTTAGTGTTAGTTGTCACTCCTAGATCTTCCATGGAAACGCTCTAGAGAGAGGGAGGGAGGGAGGGAGGGAGGGAGAGAGAGCAACTGTTTGTGATCACTGCACACACAGACACACACTCCATGCAGCCAGTACTTTGCCATACACACTACACACAGCCTACAAAGTCCTAATGATTTTCTCCAAAAATGCCATGCATTCGCCTACTATAGTATTCACTGGCAGGGGGTGCGGCAGACTATCCGTTACGCGGGGGTTTTTTTCTACGTTGAAAAGCAGTTGGGATTGGTTTTACTGTCCGTTATACGGAGTAGCGGGGTGTCCGTTCTGGAGGGGTTATGAACGTACGGAACTCTACGATAAAACAACAACCGGGACCTGCGAGTTTGTCGTTATAACGCGGTGTCGTTGTAGAGGGGTGTCCGTTAAGCGGGTTCCACTGTATATCATCGCTACTCTATCATCTACGCATGCTCATATTATTGTTATGTAATGTGTCACGTGAGAGCGCCAGAGAGCGCGTGGTCAGTGTGTGATTTAGCCAGTGATTCTTGTATCCTCATTCATCCTGGTCTTCAGATTGTCTATGCCTATCCTAAAAAGCGATTTTGAAAGCTACCTATCAGGGCTAGCGTTTGGGAGAATATTTTTAACAGGAATAAATCAAAGGGAGCAGCTGGTTGTACTAAGTGCCGAGCTAAAGGAGCTAAAGGAAACAGTCACAACTTTGAAACAGGGAGTATACTCTCCCAGTCAAGCAAAAGAATCCCACCTTCTCTATCAGTAAGCATGTGCCGTGAATGCAGTATGGCCTTGCACATCTCCTGTGTAGGTTGCGGTCAAGGCACTACACGACAAAGCTCCTGATAAGATGCGTTCGATGGCTCAAAACAGTAGGGTTCATAGAAAGTACGATTGTCTAGTCTGAAGCTGTGTTACAAACAGGTATTCGTGTGAGAGGAATGAAGCTGTGAAGACATTCTCCTGATGGCATAAAGAAAAGTTTTCAAGTGCTCATTCTCCAAGAAATTGCTGAGTAATGATCTGTTTGTGTGTGTGCATGTGTACGTGTGACTCTTTGGTTTGGCGACTACCTGTCACAGATGTCTCATCTTTAGGCAGGGAGAGTCTGTGTCTTGTGTACGTGATGTGTACATGTATGTGTGTGCATGTGTACGTGTGACTCTTTGGTTGTCAAGATGTCCCATCTTTTGGCGACACCTGTCAAGATGTCTCATCCTTAGGCAGGGAGAGTCTGTGTCTTGCGTACGTGATGTGTACATGTATGTGTGTGCATGTGTATGTGTGACTCTTTGGTTGTCAAGATGTCCCATCTTTTGGCGACACCTGTCAAGATGTCTCATCCTTAGGCAGGGAGAGTCTGTGTCTTGCGTACGTGATGTGTACATGTATGTGTGTGCAGTGTATGTGTGACTCTTGGTTGTCAAGATGTCCCATCTTTTGGCGACACCTGTCAAGATGTCTCATCCTTAGGCAGGGAGAGTGTTTGCCATAATAATTAAACTTTTGTGCATGTGTGGGGATTACATGTGGTTTTTGGCCATAATTTCACCAGGAGCTGTCCATCGCTACTATGAAAGCAGGCGCCGCCTTTTTAATGATATTCAACCTGGAAGGCTTCATATTGCAAGAAAGACTAAAAAGAAGTCGAGGAACAAGGCACACAGAAAGCTGGTATAAGATTGTGTGTTGTATCCTCCCTTTTTGTTATATATTAATTCTTTATCGTAGCTTTATGAAAGGAGGAAGCGGGTATTGAAAAAGGAGAAAGAGCGAGACCGATGGACGGCAATTGATTTCGAATACATGACAGAGGAAAGTGATGGAGAGGAGCAAGTCAGGCAGCATAAACTTCCATGGAGGTCGGAAGGTAAGTTAGTTGTGTTTGCTGTGAGTGCTGTACTGTATCACTAATGGATTCCGTTCTCTACAGTGCTGAATCGTCTTGTGAAAAAGCGCTAGGTGCAAGGATAGAGAAGAACGAGAAGGCTGGGGGTTTTAAATCAAAAGATAAACTTCTATCATTTTTGTCTCTGCTGGAGCCACCGCCAGATGCTCCTGATTGGGCTGTCCAGCAGTCTTAGACTTGCCATTACCTGCATGTGTTTGAAGTGAACAGTATTATTGTTAACGCATGCGCAAGGAAGATATCACTGTATGAAAACGGCATGTACGGCGTTGTAACGGAACTCTTTCAGGAATGGATGCAAGGAACGTAGTATTCAATCTGCAGAAACAGACATAAAGACCTTCCTTCAGCACTACAGACAGACATACCCACATGTACCCACACGGCCCCAACTGTGACCCCCAAGCTCCATCTCCTTGAGGACCACATGGCACCCTGGATCAGCAAGTGGGGTGGAGTTGGATTCGGGGTAATGGGCGAGCAAGGGGCAGAGAGCATCCATGCCGAATTCAATAGGATAGAGCAAAGGCACCGAAACCCATGCCACGACCGCGTGGAGAGGCTACGACGGGTAGTTACAGAGCACCTTCTGAAAGCCTACCCAGTCATGTCGCCGCACACCCCCCTACAAAGCGCAGGAAGATCTAAGACTGCTGGACAGCCCAATCAGGAGCATCTGGCGGTGGCTCCAGCAGAGACAAACATGATAGAAGTTTATCTTTTGATTTAAAACCCCCAGCCTCCTCGTTCTTCTCTATCCTTGCACCTAGCTTTTTCACAAGACGATTCAGCACTGTAGAGAACGGAGAATCCATTAGTGATACAGTACAGCACTCACAGCAAATACAACTAACCTACCTTCCGACCTCCAGGGAAGTTTATACTGCCTGACTTGCTCCTCTCCATCACTTTCCTCTGTCATGTATCGAAATCAATTGCCGTCCATCGTTCTCGCTCTTTCGCTCTGCCAAGATAGACTTTCAACAACCTTTTTCACCGCCTATTTCTCCTCCTTTCTCCTTACATTTGTTGCTAAGCGTCTCAATATCTTTACCAGAGGCTTTCCTGGGTTGGCTCTGCTGGTATATAGTTCAAGCGAGTTTCCAATTAGCGCACATCACTCCGAACAAGCCCCTCCTCCTCCTCGCTACATACCTCACCTCACTTCCCACGACGTCTCTCTCGAGATGTCAGTGGCAGCGGACGTCTCTGACTGGATCGCCACTCCTGCTCCATTCAGTGGGAATAAGTGCGGAAAGAACGCAGTGTTATCAAGTGACAACTCCATCGTCCAGCGGCGGCCATATCCTGATGTCGACGTGGGTGATTGTGTCTGTTACACAGTCCATCCCCTGCCTCCAGGGCAGGTGTGGCAGACCACCGTCCTCGAGACTACCACTGGGTGGAGGGATGGACTGGTGAGTGGATGTGTAACAAATCTCCTATACAAAGACCAGTAAACACAACTCCACTATGACAGCTACAGTTTGTAACAGTTGTGTACGCAGGATCCTCCTCTAATATGAGTGATCATGTCTTTTGAGCTCATATTCAATTTCCGTTTGTAAGTAATGTGTAAAGTACATGAGTTGACGAATGCAACGCGTGCATTTTGTAACTACATTACTGTATGTATAGTACCAAGAATCTGTTTAGTGTATTGTGGCCAATTCAGAAGTCTAGGTATATAGGCTTTACCTTGCTTACCAATTATGAACATGACAGCCTTGTGGGACAATATGTCATCCTCTCCTTCACTCTATTGTTTGGTAGATCAGAGGTCCTTGGAAATGAGCTACCCACCACCCAATCATGACGACATAATTGTACATACTTTTTGTTGTGTGGTGTAATTAACGGCCCTTAGTAAAATTAATGTAAGTTTCTACGACATAATTTAATAAACAAGTGCTCACATGTACTAAGGTTTGTTTCTGCAGTAGAGCAAATGTACAAGTGTCTTTGTTGTGGTTGTCTCTCTCATCCTTGGCAGAACCTGGATTAAGACTTAGTGTTAGTTGTCACTCCTAGATCTTCCATGGAAACGCTCTAGAGAGAGGGAGGGAGGGAGGGAGGGAGGGAGAGAGAGCAACTGTTTGTGATCACTGCACACACAGACACACACTCCATGCAGCCAGTACTTTGCCATACACACTACACACAGCCTACAAAGTCCTAATGATTTTCTCCATGTCTATAATTAAGGTGACGTGACAAGATAGGATTGTGTCTAACTACTGTTTAGGCACATGTCTCTTTATTCTGTGTATTATGGTATGTAGCAGTGGGTGTGACAACTGATATTCATTACAGTCACATGTCACACTTATTCACATCCACATGATAGAATGCTGTTTGCATTTATATTAGGTTTACCTTGCAACCTCTTGCCTTTTTTGTAGTGTATAACAAAACATATGTACTGCACATCTCATTCTCAATTATTAATGACATTAGTAACTACCCAACGTCAATTTTTAAAGTCTTTCCATAATAATTATGCTAGTTCTCTCTGCACTATTGAGAGTTGCTAATAAATTTTTCCTAGTCAGTGACTGTACTATTTTATGTGATGTGATTACATATTTTCTCAGTCTGTTGGAGTGACTGCCACTCTACCTGATGTGGTGCCTTCTTACCTACTGTCGTATGGGTCTGGACACCATGAGTGGAACTATGGGGGCATAACATTATGGCGCAACGGGAGGGAGCTGTCTTCAGGTCTTCCCGATCTCAGCATTCTCAAACCTCATCAAGGAGTCGGACTTCTTCTCACTGCTAGTGGTGATCTTCATGTCTTCTTCGATGGACGCCATGTGAAAAAGGTAGCATAACAGGCTCGGGGAGTGTCAGCATGCTCACAATGTGTACATAATTATGTGTACCATTTATTATATACCATCCCCTATCTTGTCTCTCTTCCTTTTCCACATATAAAGGTTGCATCTGGTCTGCCAGTAAACGACCATCTGTGGGGAGCAGTGAATGTGTATGGCAACTGTACCAAGATCAAATCTGAGCTACTGAGTGGTGAGTTGGATGGTACAGTGGGCCCCGGTTAATATCATACCAGAGGTGCATCCAAAAAATACGATAATATGCGGGATATTCTATAATACAGCGGCGGGGTATACTATGTATAATCGCGGTGTGTATACTGTGTATACCAATGTATATTGTGAACTATATAGCACACAATGCAGTTTGTTTAGCTAAGCTAATGAAGCTAGGCTAGCCTAGCTGTTTTCATAAGCTAATGACAGCCAGGTGGACAATGGAGAGTTGCAAACTCTAGCCCAAGGTTGTAGAATGCCTAATTACTCATGTGCAATAATGACAATATGTGGGCAAAAACCAAAATTGCTGTGGTAATAGGCTGGATATGACTCCGTATTCTATAAAACGGAGTAAAATGTATGGGAAAGCATAGGAAATAGTTTTGGATTTCAGGTTTGTATGATAATAAACGGGATATTCTATTAATCTTCTGCTTAATCTCGTCATCCCACCACCTGAATGCCCTGCCACACACTACTACCTTCTCTCCTACCTCAGCCCTTGCCACCTTTTTTACAACTTGCTCCCACTCCTCTACAACTGCACTGACTAACCCACTTCCACTAATACCCTCACTCTCTTTCTCCCTCATGCTCTCTGAAAATGATTCAACCTCCACTTTCAAGGCCTCCCTATACTTTGCTTTAACCCCCTCATCCAAGAATATGTGTACACGCCACTTCCTTATTGTCCGCTTCTGTTCTGCCTTTTACAACACTTCGTAACCCTGCCCAACTCCAGCCACACTAGAAAATGATCCGAGGCACCAATATCAGTTATATTAACCTGTACATCACCAGATTCCCTCATCAACTGCACATCCGTAACTATATTA
>CASHTH010003413.1:0-15869 GCA_030341885.1 Geodia barretti
CACAGCACCAGCCCCACCCCATCCATAGCACCCTCTCCCCTCTCCCTTGTCCCAACTTCGAGTTCTGCAGTGCCCGACAACAACACAGGCAGCGGCCCTTCTCACTGCTCTATGTCCTCAAGCACCCCGTCAACTTCCCGATTTGCAACCCCGAAGACCAACAAAGAAATAGCGGAGGCAAGAAAGGATGGAGTTCCCCGACGCACGCAACAAGATACGCTGTACTGTACGAGGCTGTGGGATGAGTGGCGTAAGCACCGAGACACCGTCACTGGAGTCAAAATTGCACCACTCATCGAACTTTCTGAGTCTGAGCTAAACCACCAGCTCACATGTTTCATCTTGGAGGTACGGAAGAAAGATGGCTCTCTCTACCCACCTAACTCCCTCCATCACTTAGTTGCTGGCTTGGTTCGCCATTTGAGACAGAATGGTCGAAACATAGATATCTTCAAAGATCCTGGATATTCCACCTTCCGGGCTTCATTAGATGCGGAGATGAAACGGATCTCCAGAGAGGGAATAGGGTCAAAGAAGAAACAGGCAGAGATAATCACAGAGGAGGAGGAGCTATTGTGGGTTAAGGGACTGCTTGGTGATGAAACGCCTCAACGCCTTCTGGACACAGTGGTGTTCTACAATGGGCTATATTTTGCCCTACGCAGTGGTCTAGAGCACCGTCAGCTTCGACGCAGGCCTTGCCAAATTGAGGTAGTAGAGCGACCTAATGAAAAGCCATACCTCCTCTACACCGAAGACATTTTCGAAGAATCGGCCTGGTGGCTTGAAGGGGCGCAACACAAAACCCAAGATTGTGAAGCATCACGCAAACCTTGAGGTACCCCACCGATGCTTCGTCCGCCTTTTCAAGTTGTATCAGTCATTGTGCCCCCCTGATGCTCCTGAGGGGGCATTCTACCTGCAACCAGCGCACAAACCTACACCAACCTGCTGGTTTTCAAGGAAACCCCTTGGCCATAACCCACTGGCCAAAACTGTTTCCAGAATGTGCAGTTCTGCCGGAATTGAAGGATACAAAACAAACCACTCACTTCGTGCAACATCTACAAGCCGTCTTTACCATTCAGGGGTTGATGAGCAATTGGTGATGGAACGCACTGGGCACAAAAGTACTGATGGTGTTCGTAGCTACAAACGAACATCAGAAAGCGAGAGAGAAGCCCTTTGAGACATACTAAACAGGAAAAAACCACGGGTAGAAGAACCATCCACTGTGCCCATTCCTTCTTCTGCAACAACTGTAGTCCAAACCTTGACTTTCATTTACATTTATCGGATAAAAATTACATGGAATCTACATTTTACATGTAAATTCTGTAGGTTTACTATATGCTGTAGTAAACCCCCGTCGAGGGTTACTACGGGATTTAGTAAACCTCAGCTTTGCAATCTGATTGGTCAATTTGAACCTAACTCACTCTAAATTTTTGGAGTTTATCGCGCCCAATCGGTGCATTATCATACCATACATTACTTGCTGGGGATTTCTTAGGCCGCAAATAAAAATGATCCAATTCAGTAGCTTGAGGTGGAAATTTTTCAAAATATGTATCCAACAGATAAACTAAACAACGAGGTTTAGTCTCTAGGCATGAAAACACAGGTACAACTTTATTTCCATCCCTAACATTGACTCCCGTTTGATTCTTTGATCCATTCTCCACATACGTGTAACAATCAGGATTGTATGAACACTTAAATTGTGAACGTTTAAGGTGCCGCTGTTCTTGGCCACCTCTAATGCAGAACACTTTGCCAACATAAAAGAAAACAGCACGGGCAAGCGCCAGTGGAGTGTGTACACCAATAACTTTAGATTCCCACTGTTTACTCTCTTCTTCTGGTGTAACTACAGCAGCATGATTAACTACTGTTCCAACTCCTTCCACGCGCAGCTCTCGTTAGCGTACTTGAATAGCTCCTGTCAAATCACAAAGAGAAGGATCTTTTCTGTTCATAAAATTAGGGCATACAACACCAGTAGGAACAGAAGACTTCGAATAACGATAAAGACCAGGCAAAATATTGTTTATTGAAGCTGGAAGGTACGACTTTCCGTCTTCGCGGCGAACATCCACAACGAAGTGCGATAGGCAATAATTCAAACGGTCTACAACCGGTTGTTCCAGTAGATTTTCAGGACACCGCTCTGCGACACGCTTATTTCGCTGCTTACGCCACGATCGAAACACGCGCAGAGCCCAGCTAGTAGATTTGGTTGTATTAGAAGGAACGTACCCTTCGCATATTTTAGCCAATGATGTAGGTGAATGAGGCAGAGCAAAACGACTTGCAGCCTCTGGACGCTCGTCTTCAACCGCCGAGTCAACTCTCCTTCTTTTCGCGGAGGGCTCGGTGCACTACTAGGGCCGGTATCGCAGCAGTCCCAATCGTTACACCACGGCTCGCCGAGACATGATGGTTTCGAGCACATTCTGCTGACTTTTGCCGTCCCTGTGTGGCTGGATCGATGACACACGCGAACGCGATTCTAGGCAGCTTGGGTGTGAGAGCGCAAAAGAATGTCAATCAAGCGAACGACGTCAGACGGTTGCTAACAGGTTACTAGGCTACAAATTGGTTAACGCCTTGGTTACCTTCAGCAGTACCGGATATCCTCTCAGCTGTTTACTCTACCCTCCTCGGGTGCTAGAGTAAACAGCTTTGGGGATATCGCCGGTACCGCTTCAGAACCAGGCGTTAACCTATAGTGTAGCTAGCCCTTGTCAGACTCTCAGCCAGCTAGCTACTAGTGGGAGGAGAATACGAGTATAAATGCATACTGATAGCCGAGGTACTAAGGTATTCATGATGTGCAATTTACAGTGGTTCAATAACATTTCCAATTTTGTTCCGTTCCGTTTTGGTGAGCTTCCGTTCCCTTCTGAAACGCCGTTCATTTAGTGTTGGAATTTGTTCTGTTTCATTGCGTTCCGTTTAGTATCGTTGCCGTACATGCGTTCGTGTGACGGCCGTCATTCTCGACATGCGAAGGCCTCACTGTGAAAATATTATTTCTAGCACCTGCACAGGTACCGCCTTTTCGTTGCTTTATGTTTTCGCTAAGTAAAAACCTTGTTTCGCTTCCCTGCTAGTAATTTCTATACCACGTCTGCGGTGGGCATGTCACGCGGAATTCAGCATAAGCTACAACTGAACGGAAACTGAATGGAAATAGAACGGAACGATAGTTAACGGTGATTGGAAAGAAATGGAACGAAATTTGAAATGATTTTTTACTCCTACTGTATTATTCTCCTTTCAGTCGTTGAAATGGCGACTTCAGACGAATTACACAGACACCTCTCAGACAGTGACTTGCCAGATCTTTTACGTGAACTTTGTCCAATACAACCGTCCAACATTCTGAATTTTGGTGTCGGACTTAAAATATCTGCCAGAAAAATTCAGGAGTTTGAAATGCGTAACTACCATAACATGCTTGATTTGTTGAGAATAGTGCTTCAAGAAGCTTTGAATCGCGACCCACCACTTACAAGGACAGAAATTGTAACAGCTCTCCGAGATCCTTCAGTAAGGGAAGAGAGGCTGGCAAGGCAGATGGAGTCTCATTGCTCTCTGCAACATACTTCTTCATCAGATCCTAACCTTGATGGAGCTATATCCACTGCACCATGCACTGCACCAATGTCTATGCCCCATTTTCGTCAATTACCTCCTCCATCAATGCAGCCAATGTTCCAACAAGATACAAGTGTACAACACTACTCTCTGCCTCAGGCTCCTTCATCAGATCCTAACCTATGGAGCTGCTATGTCTGACTGCGCAGTCTCTACTGCACAATGACTATGCCCCACTATCCCCAATTACCTCCACCATCAGTGCAGCCAATGTTCCCACGACATACAAGTGTGCAACACTACTCTCTGCCTCAGGCTCCTTCATCATATCCTAACTTCAGTGGAGATAGGGGGGGGGTTTTTGTTTTTTTTTTTTTTTTTTTTTTTGGGGGTTCTGCTGCACAGTGTACGTGCACCAATGCCATGCCCACTACCCCAATTACCTCCTCCATCAGTGCAGCCAATGTTGTCACAACATACAGTGTGCACACATCACTCAGGAGTACGCAATTTCACAGTGGCCTGTAAAAACATTCAGCCCACTGCCGATGAACAGCGTCTATCTCGACGTAGCTGCAGCAGCCTTGCACTGAGTGGGGCGGCCAGTCTAACTACCTCCTTATCCACTTGGCTGATACGTATCAGCAACTACACCATGCGGAACACAATTCCAATGTAATACAGCAAGCATACAGGTCACGCAGCCTTTCCAGATTGGTATTTTCCTTTTGCCGACACAGCATGACCAAACTGTATCTGACAGTTCTAGATGTGATCCGGGTACCACTCTCCTCAGCATGTGCCTTACACTGCAGCCCTATTGAGGCATTTCCCAAACAGCCTAGTGGTCAGACATCAGGTGGTACCACAAAACAGTCCATCTTTGGGATCCTTATAGTCATCTAGGCATGTTCATGCTGTTCAAGGCTCCACATCTGGATCAAACAGATTCCTCACATGCACATCCAATCTATGCCATTCTCGGTTGCTGCATTAAGGTCTAGTGATTCAACAGTACCTTATCATTCACCTGGTCAGCAGCAATTATCTGTTGTAGCTGCGAATGTAGACTCCAGTGCTGCATTAGGGTCTAGATATTCAACAGTACCTTATCATTCACCTGGTCAGCAGCAATTATCTGCTGTAGCTGCGAATGTAGACTCCAGTCCTCTTGCTTCCGTACAATCGACACAAGGTTGTTTAGAATTGCCTTTGTCTTCTTCCACTGTATTAATCACAGCCAAATCGCCACACAGCCAAACTTTCTCACACCAGCTTTCCGTGGCAGAACTTACATGCTTAAATCCCTCACCCCTGTCATACTTACCCAGTCAGCAAGCACTGGGAGGAGGTTCAGCTGCAAGTTGTGCTGCTGAGGCAATCCCAGTTACATCTATGTGCATTGCATCTATGTCAAGTAGTACTGAAGGTCCTCCTGCTACCAAGAGACCAAGACAGTGGTCATCAGAATTACAACCACAACTACCCACTAGCCAGCCTATTACAGCCACAGAAGTTACCAGTCCTGATACACAAGGCATCCAGCGTTGCTCACTTTTTGCTGCTGCAGATCCAACTACTGCTGATCTGTCAAAAGTTAAAACCTTTATACAATATGCAAAGCAAAGGTACAGTGCTAAGATAGTAGAGAAGGATAGAAAATGGTCTCTCTCACCCACTGTTGAGTACATTAACCTGGCTTCCATTGACAGGAGATGTGTTAAGAGTAGAGAGTATGAAGATGTAACGAAAGCCATGATTCAGGATGGCAATGTTGATACAATACAGGAGAAAAAAGGGCCAATTGAGTTTAGTGAAATTGCTAAAGGCATTTCCCTCCCATTAAGTGAGCCTAAGTCAGAATCGGAACGAGAGGATGACAGAAGGTTAATACTAGTAGAGGGTGCCCCAGGCGTAGGAAAGTCTACATTTGCTTGGGAGTTTTGTAGGAGGTGGTTAAAGGGAAAGGTGGCTAAGCAGTATCATCTGGTTCTTCTACTCAGGCTGAGAGACAAGGGAACCAGAAATGCAAGATGTTTGCAGCACTTGATATCTCATCCTTTGCCTGGTGTGTCTGAAGCTGTCTGTCATGAGCTTGTGGCTTCTCACACTTTTCATGCCCTCATCATTCTAGAAGGGTATGACGAGCTTCCCGATAGTCAACGCAATGACCCTTCTTCGATTTTCAATCAGCTTGTTTCTGGAGAGTTGCTGCCTCTTGCCACTGTCCTAGTCACCAGTCGACCATGGGCCACAAGGGATATACGCAAGAACCATGAATGTCATATGTACCAGCATATTGAGGTTCTGGGCTTTACCAAACGTCAGATAACTGAGTACATCAAAAAGACTGTCCCTAAGGACCAGGTGAGTGATCTCAATTCTTACCTGGAGAGACATCCTCAGATCAAAAGTGGCATGTACATTCCTCTAAACAGCGCCATTGTTGTGGCTGTGTACATAGCAAGTAAGGCTGATCAGCATCCAATGCCAAACACACTAACTGAGCTCTACACTTCAGTAATAAACATATCAATAAGGCGACATCTTGAAGGTCATCCGGAGCTGGATAGAAAAAGTACACAGAGATTGCCTGCCATTAATATCTCTGTTCCCTGTGAGGTGCGCGGAAATTTTGTTAGTCTGTGCAGACTGGCCTTTGATGGAATGGTAGGTGAAAGAGATGAAGTGAGATTGATCTTCAGCGAGTCTGAACTTCCACCAAGCTTTGACAATCTTGGGTTAATGGACTCAGTCACTGAGCTCTATGTGACTGGAGAGACTTCTTCGTCTCACAACTTCCTTCATCTCACATTCCAGGAATTCTTTGCAGCAGTTCACATTTCTACTTTACCTCCACAAGAAAAACTGGAGTACTTCAAGAGGGGTTCTGTTGAAAATGATGGCAAATTGAAAGTCATCCTGAAGTTTCTGGCAGGTCTGCAGAATTTGGATTGTATTACCAATGAAACAGTTACCAGCATTATTAAATCTGTTGTACCTGAAGTTTATAGCAAATATCGTATGCATGCTGACATTGAAGTGGACATTGCTATTGTCAACTGGATGTATGAGGCCCAGAGTGACAACATTGTATCTATAATGCTAGGAGAAAAAAGAGTTAGATTCAAAGCTGACAAGGATGAAATGTTACCAATGGACTACTACTCTCTTGGTTACTGCATATCCCACAGCAAGTGTCAGTGGTTGCTGTCTCTGACAGGAAAGAGGGGTTTAAGTAAGGAGAAGATTACAATGCTTTGTAAAGGAACCGCTGGCTCAGTTAAAGGTAATGTAATAGGACTACATTATGTGTCGGAATACCAAAACACCAATTTTGAATTGTTTTTCCTTGAGCTTCAAAGTGTTCTTAATCTTCATCAGCTATCCTTGAAGCTAGGCCTGCAGGAGAATGATGTGTCATGTCCAAACTTCCCTACATTGAATGTACTTGAAATAGACTTTTATTCCCAAATGGGGAATATTTATCTTCCAGTGTCGCTTTGTTCTCTCACAATTAATTGTGTAACTCTTGAAGAAAAGGAGAGTCAAACTATTGCAGATTATGTATCCTCAACAACCTGTCTCAAGGAACTGAAAATGAATTTTTGCTCTGATAAAAGGAAAATGGAGCCTATTCTTAGAGCAATGGCCAGTAACAACTTATTGCCACTTGAAAAAGTAGAATTAAAATGTGAGAGATGTCAAATAAATAAAAAAGCTTATGAATATCTGCTCACATTTATAAAGAAAAGTACTACACTGCAGCACTTTTCAATGTTGTCTTCTGAAATTACTGTACATAAACTACAGGAATTATTACATTCTGTTAACCGCGATTTTACACTTCAAAACAAGTTATTGGAAAACCTAGGGCTTGAAGTTGCCGATGACCTAAAGCTACTTACCAATTATATTCAAATGTTAAAACATACCGTTTATAAACCTGATTTGAAGGATAAAATGCTCTACTTTTAACAACTAGCATTGCACCAAGAAAAAGATATCTTCAGCGCACCTGATCTAAAAAACAATGAATCTGCCCTTCATGATAACTCTGCCATGACCAATCTACCATTGTGTTATGCTTTTGCTACCGACTTGGCTGATGCCCTTTCCCTCAACAGTACTCTTGAGAGTTTTACACTGTCTGATCACGAATCCCGAGATGCTGAAACTGGTTCTGTACTCCAGGCCTTCAAACGTGACTCCAACACTGTAAAGTTTATCCTCTCGCATACGTGGCTAGGACACAATGGAATTTTGCTCTAGCTCTGGCTCTCTCTCGCAGGTGTTCTGTACAGGAGTTGAACCTAACTGATGTTGATGATGATGGAGCTAAAGCACTAGCTTATGCACTTTATCAGAACACAACTCTCAGGAAAATTGCCCTCTTTTACTCTTGTATTCACCAATGCAACCGTCTTGTTTATGATACAACTGCAGAGCTGATACAGGGCTCTTATGGCTAACTTCACCCTTCGAGAGTTTTCTCTTTCTTATTTTCGAACAGGTATTATAGGAAATGCATTGTGTGTAAAATTATTGAGGATGCAGCTGTCCCCCAAGAACTACAGCATAATCATTGTCTTCAGAATTTATCCCTGTCCCATGTACAGATCAATAGGAATGCAGCTGTAGCCCTGGCACATATCATCCATCAATGCTCTTCTCTTCAAACCTTTTCCCTATGTGATTGTGAAATTGAAGATGACGGAGGTTTACACATATTTCAGACCCTTTGCAACAACTCAACGTTTCAAACCATGGAGCTTTCTAATATCAGAATTGATTGTAATACAACTAACGCCTTAGCAGAGCTACTACACGGCTCAACACTTCAAGAATTAACTGTTTTGCTGAATGGTGACATGAGTGAAAATCATGCCCAGCCTCTCACCATACAATACCCTGCGACTTAAACCTCTCACACAGCTAACTAAGAAGGGCTATAGCCTGGCATGTCTTCACCATAACAATACCCTGCAGACCTTAAACCTCTCTCACAACAGCATAACTAATGAAGGAGCTATAGCCCTGGCCAATGCTCTCACCAAACCCGCAGACTAAAAACTCTCACACAACAGCATAACTAATGAAGGAGCTATAGCCCTGGCCAATGCTCTTCACCATAACTGTACCCTTCATACCTTAGACCTCACACAACAGCATAACTAATGATGGAGCTATAGCCCTGGCCAATGCTCTTCACCATAACTGTACCCTTCATACCTTAGACCTCTCATATAGCATCATCACTAATGATGGAGCTAAAGCCCTGGCTAACGCTCTTATCGATAACTGCACACTTCAGTCCTTAAATCTCTTGTTTACAGGCATTGCGGATGAAGGAGCTACTGTCCTGGCTGAAGCTCTGAAACACAACTCTTCACTTAAGAAATTAAACTTGTCACGTAACCATATTTATACCTCTGGAGCTACAGCTCTAGTCCAGGCCCTAAACCACAATTCTTCCTTGCAGGAGCTTGATCTGGGATATAATTCTTTTCCTTGCTGTGTTGCTGAAGGATGTCCACGTATCCAAATGGATTTTCTCTCTTGCTGAACAAATTGTACAAGCTGTGACACACATCCATCGTCCCCAAATCTGTTTGACGACCCTACCTTGGCATTGTTAGGAGTATCCCACACAATGTCCGCAGTATCCAAATGTGGAGCATAAAGTCTTTTTTTGCATTCTTTAAATTGGTCTGAAGGGATAGTAATTCTACCACAGTTAAAAAAGACGAGAAGATTATGTAGATGCAGTTTTTTTTTCGAATGAAAGACAACAACATTATCGCTGAATATTTATTCACATTATCATTGTTATAATTTTCCTTGTTACTTCATGCACTTGACTCTTATGAAGTAGCAAGGTCTTATTTACATTTTCTGTTGCTGCCATTGTATTCTTGGCATTCACTTGTCTATGGTTTAAAATGGTTTAGTACAGTTTATATAGCCCCAGACAATAGGAATACAATGACCGAGCGCATGCTGACAGAATTAGGTGCTTGCGCTAAGGTGCTTGGAAATGTTTGTAGTTGTATTGTTGAGTAATAATTAAAAGCACTAAAGTGAAAACCCTCGACGGTAAACTAGCGAGTTGTAGCATTGCTGTACGCTGGGCCATGCGTCATCAACGGAGCCAGTAACACGAGTCTCACCGTAACACAGGGTAGTTGCATTAGCGGTTAGAGCAATAGCTCAGGTGTTTCAGAGGCTCTCATATTTGCTTTATTCAATTATCTGCTCTTCTGTGTTCCAATGCTCTTGCCAGATGTTTTATAGATGGGAAGGCAAGGCCGCAACCACAAACTGCTCGCCACCTGAACTATTATGCTACATTGCGAACGTACCTTGCTCAGCATGTTTATCGTTTACAGAGATCAAAACTGACAGGCCATGGATCGTATATACAACCAACGTGGCATAGCGCATGCTCCGGCGATTAATTGACATAACGCGTACGCGCTCCTGCTGGAGAGGGCGCGTGCGCGATCGACCGCGCGTTGGCTTTTTCGCTTGTTTTCACGCCATATCTCTGGAACGCAGTCGTTTCGGGAAAATCGCCACGTTTATATCAATCTTCTCGTCGTTCACAACCGGTTGGTGCCACTCATTGGCCGCCTCGTAGCCTGTAGTGCTAGAACTCGCGCGGACAGACGTACAGACAGACAGAACGACTACTGTAACCCTCGCTGCGCATGCGCGCCGAGGGTTAATAACAAATAGTAATTGCAGCACCAAAGAAAGGTCCATAACACAATGAATATAGGCTTTTAAACAAGGAATTCTGTGCTATAGGTTAGTACTCTTCATTCCATCATAGAGAGGGTTTGCAGCAATGTCCTCCTTCTCTCCTCCCTTTATGTGCTCATACACTGGGTCATCAAACTTTGTTATCATTGTTATCGTTCATGTTGGCATATGTGAGTTCATTGGGATCGATACTGGAGAAGCTGCCACTGCGTGAGGAGTGGGTAGAGTGGCGGTGTATGTCGGTCATGGTGACTAGTGGTACTGACGGTGTGCGGGAGATGTTTCCTGGCTCAAACGTGGTGGAGGTCTTGGTGTCAATGTCGTAGTCAAAGATGCCACTTCTACCTGTTGGTGTCATGGATGATACAGTGTAGGGCACTGCTAGTGAGCTCTGTCTGGACGGCCAAGAGAGATCATTGGGTTCACTCTCCCTGTCAATGAGCAAAATTACCAATTAACATTTTAAAGTTAGGAAAGATTTTCACAGTAGCTAAAACATTGTGAAGAACATACCTGTTATCTTTTCCCTTATTTCTGCAACAAATGCAACAAACGGCCACCGCCAATGACAATGACAGCAGAAGGATGATAATGTTTGCTCCAACCACTGCCCCTCCAATTATTACTTCAATTGGTTGGCCGTCGTTTGGGCTGGATGTAGTTGGAGACGGAGGGGTCTCACCCATCACACACGCTGGTTGGATATCGAGAGTCTCAATTTCTAAGTCACATGTTCGGTTTAGGCCCAATCTATTCCCTTAGAGGATGAGGCCTCCATCAAATAGATATGTCACTAAGGTTAGGATAGGCAAGTGTTATGCTTCTTACATTGTTTTTTTAACTATTGTATATTCGTCCCTCACTTTGTCTGTATAATTGGCAAGCGGGAGCGAGCTAACCTAGTGGTACGAACTGCATCAAAGCTACGCTTCACTCAACACGGATCAAGGTGCCCCCTTGAGAAACTTCAAAGGTAAGCCGTGAAACTGGAGGAACACATTAGATTCTATTTTTCAGGTCAAGTAAGTGCACCACAAACAGAGCTATAAAAAAACCTGTGGCAGTGCATTATTTCCTCATACTCACTCCTCTCCCTAAGTCAGCTGGGCAGAATGTAATGGCCAACATAATCCATTATTGGCGAGCGGAAGCGAGCTAACCTAGTGGTCCGAACGGCGCGATTTTTCTATATATATGTATGTATATATATATATATACAAGTGGAAAAATCATTTCTTCAAAATGAAGGGGGATGTAGGGATGGCGTAAATTATGAAAAAGGATGCCAACAAGAAGATGCTTTAGCCGACAACAAAAATCATACATCCATCCCTACATCTTTCTTTCGTTTGCTCTGTATCAGAGCGTCGGTAGACGCCCTTAAAATGTGTGGTTACCTGTCATGAAGTAGCTATGTAAGATATAATTATACATAATTCACAACATAATATGATCACAGTAGAGATGTGTGAGTAAAGAAAGATGTAGGGATGGATGTATGATGTTTTTGTTGTCGGCTAAAGCATCTCTTGTTGGCATCCTTTTTCATAATTTACGCCATCCCTACATCCCCTTCATTTTGAAGAAATGATTTTTCCACTTGTTCCACTTATTTTTTTAGCGCATGCTAAGGCCCACCGGCCCCACCCCTTTTCGCGCAGCAGAGCGAGGGGGCCGCTGCGTATTATAATATAGTAATGACGCGCGCGCGCTCTGGTTCCCCCCGCCCAGGCCCCAGCTAGGCCGGGTGACGTAATAATTTCCGCGCACTTGCGCGCGCCTCTCGTATATAGGCGCATGCGAGACAAAATAATTATTATTCAACAATGCATGTGATTTGTTGTGCAGGAGAGTTCACTCTTCTGAAGAGGTCCATCTACCCAGCTGAAGTAAAAGGTGGAGGCCAAAGAGGGTAGTGGGTGTGTAGTAGAAGCTGTACATGGGGTCCAGGTCTGACAAGTGGACAGCACCTTAGAAGATAAAGATGGTAAATGAGTGAGGAATGCAACCCAAATTGGCTAGGAGTATGCTTTACAATAGCTATGTCAGCAGTGGTGATAGGGGCACAGGATGTGTAAAAGTCAGTGATAAGCGCTAGGGAAAACACTTCAGAGCCCCACCTGCCAAGGCTCCGGGCAGATAATCTGATTACAGTGATGTCCTTTCCCCTGACAGTCACCCTCCCCTGTACGGTTGGAGACACCAGGCCCCTTAGACAGAAAATGACAGCCTTCAGAGACCTGCAGAGGTAGAGAGCTTCCCAGGGGAAAACAGATTTTTTTAAAAAGAGGAGCCTGTATTATAGTAACCCTATGTGAAGGTGCATGTAGGAAGGGTGCTGATAATATACTGCATTCAATATTTAGGTGCACTGATATTTGGGTGAGTGTGTGTAGCTTCAATGTAGTAGTATCCCAACAGGTGTAGCTACTGCACAGTGCACCCCTCAATGGAGGAGGATCATATTACTGACAGAGCTAAGACCTGTTTCCTGAGGGATTATTCACTACTGTTAGCATACAACACAATTGTCAGTGTACAGACATTCACCTCTAACAGTGTGCTACCCCAACTTTGTGATGCAGTTACAGTCCCCTAAAACCTTGTGGTAAAAGACAGTGCAGTTTCCCTACACTTGAAACCAGTCAGCTCCATGAAGTCTGGAGACTTTAGGAGAGTGGTTAGAACATGAACTGGGGAAGCCACCTCATATAATTGCAGGGACCCACCCTCTTCTTCCCAACATGTTCAGAAGTCATGTACAGGACATGTAAATCACACTTTATACGTGGTTATAGCATGAAATGGGAAGCCACCTCGACTAAATTGCAGGGACCCACCCTCTCCTTCCCCAATATGCTCTGAGAGGTATGTATAGGCACATGTGGTTACACTAATTATTCCTTATGGAACCAACAACATGAAGTAGTTTCCTGTGTGCAATAGATACATAGACCTCTGGTAAATGTCATCCATCAGTTGTTCTGTCGACATCATGAGGACAGTACCGCTGCCACTGCCCAGGCTGCTGGCTGTATGAAGAAGACAGGGGTCTGGAGCAGGTGGTCCAAAGACAGCATCTCAATGTCAGTTCCCCAGGCCCTATCTTGGTCCATACCTGTGGAAGCTATATAACTTTGAATACTTCCATAGCCTTGAGATGGTGGCCTAGGAAATATTGTGCATTATTTGTCATGTGGTCAAGGATAGCATGTCGTACACCAATATGCTTGATCCTCAGACCCTGTCAGAATGTAAGATAATGCCCTAAAGAGGCAGTACCATCTCCCTGTACGCGTCTCACACTACGCATGTCTGGACGTGTGAGGGGGACCGTGGATCCTCCTGGTCTTACTGGTGTTTGTGTACAATATTGGAGGCCCAGCTCTTGGCATGCACTTCCCTGCCACTGTACATCTACAGAGTGGAAATTGAAAGGGGTAGCAGCAGGTGTTCTGTACCTGTAATAACACAGTCCTCATTTTCCCTTGCAGATGTGGGATTGACCGTGACCTTTTTTGCACTTGTGGGGACACAGTTTTGTCTACAACCAGTGAGCTTCCTCTTTCTTCGAGAGACATGTGGTCTATCGTAGAGAGGAAGGTCACGTCTATAGGTTTTTCTGAGGCGGTTTACTTCCTCCAGGGAACTCACACTAACACTGATGGACTGGGGATCAAAGGCTGTTAGAAACAGACCATCTAGTGACCTACCCTGAGATAGAGCCACTTATTGCCAGTTGCCTAGTAGCACAATAATCAGCTACCCACCCAAGAGGGTGAGAAGGTGAGAATATCCACTGTGGTTAGGGTAATAACTAAGGAATGGTGTGATATCCACTGTGGCTTCGGGTTGGGTATCAATGTTTTTATGTGCAAATGCTGACAGATCGAGGAGGGAGCGAATCGCAGAGGCTTTCCGTTGGAAGTCGAGGTTTGGGATTCTGAGACGCCGCTGAAAGACTCCGCGTCCAGAAGTAGCGCTCCTGGGTCTTCATCGAAAAGGCGTAGGCTCTCGCTATCCTCTGACAAGAAAGAGGGCTACATGCGAGTCTGTTAACACTTCACCGTCAGCTAGCAGGTTGGCCTTAACCACTCCTATAACACACCTTTCATGGCCAGTTGTTAGCGCTGCGCCTAAGTGTATCTAGCCTTCTTTACTCTCTCTCTTTTGGCATAGCAGTCATACTTCCTGGAATATCTTAGCTTGGTGCTATGGTGTGAGGCATGATATTCCCGAAACAATGCCTTCATTCTTTCAGGGTTAGCTTTATACGCTGCCTGGGTAGCTGCATGCTTTTTTGCAGGGTTTGCATCATAGCGGGCTTTTGCAGCAGCTTTTCGTTTTCTTTATATGCAGCCTATCAGCAATTTTTCTTCAAAGGGTGCAAATTATACAAGCCCTAGATGCTGCCTTTTCTTATCAGAATCAGCCAAATATAGGGCCCTAACAACAGCCATCTTTTTATCAGGAGGCCCTAACAGCTGCCTTTTTCTTTTTACGATCAGCATGATAGGAGGTCCTAGCCACCCGCCTTTATCTATCAGGTCTGACAATAAAGAGATCTACCTCTATCTGTTATTTCCTCAGAATTCAGCACATAATATCTCTTTGGCACATGCCCTCTTTTTTCTTGGGGAGCGGTCAGGATTTCCCAGCGAAAAGCAAATTGAACTTATCTGACAGGAGCCCAGGTGTTGTCGTCTTGGCTGTTGTCTGGGTGTTGTCCTTGCAGTGACAACTATCAGCAACCTGTGGGTAGAGGGCAGTGGGAGGCACAAGATCTCAGACGAAAGAATGAAAAAAGCGGGTGTGGTGTTATCAGTATCAACGATTCACGTTGCAGCTACAGGGCAGCTAGAGGGCGAGGTGGAAAAGTGAGGGGGAAAGTGGGAACAGGTACAACAGCAACACAGTTGAGACGGTTTGCAATCAGACGAAAGAACCGGGAGTGATGTTTTCAGTATCAACAACTCACTCGAGGGCGAGGTGGGAAAAGTCATGGACAGAGTGGGAACAGGTATTAACAACGACAGTAATGCAGTTGAGACGGTTTGCGACTCCGGACCAGTGCACCACGAACTACAGAAGAGTGCTTCAGGCCAGTGGGTACACCCAGGCACGAAGGAATGTCGTGTAGCACCTCGAAATAAAGAGCTAATGGCAATAGGCAAATGAGAGACTGAATACAACCATATGGAAGAGTTTGCAGAGCTTACATTGAAACGAAATGAGTAGCTGTGGGCCCCACTCCAGTCGAAGGTAGTACTAGCATGGGCCAGTACCAAAACACCGGACGGTGTGCCGATGTAACGCATTAACCTCAGAGGTAGAAAGTTAAGATCATACGCAATATGTTTTTGTAATATCAACACTTACTTGTGAAATCAGCGCGGTACACGAAGTTCATTAGCAGAGCGAAAGAGACTGACACCAAGTGCCGACGTGTGGAACAAGGACAGATAAAAAAACTGATCGTAACCAGACTCGGCGAAACGGGC
>CASHTH010003414.1:0-20513 GCA_030341885.1 Geodia barretti
TAGGTGACCTCCTCCAACTCCCTCCTGTCCATGGGAATCCTGTTTTTGAGAAGGTTGCCACTAAATCAATCCTGTCCCAACTAGGGTGTGCAGCTGCCATTAATATTTGGAGAGATTGTGTTACGTATGATGAGTTGACTATCAATGAACGTCAGAAAAGTGATCCACAGTTTTCCTCCATGTTGGACTGTGTGAGACGTGGTTGTCCAACCAAGGAAACTGTGAGTGTGTTGAAACAGAGGGTCATACAGGTGTCTGTCTCAGACAAGTTTTCTGAGCTAAAACAGTCTGGCAAGGCACCTGTTTGCTTATTTCCCAAGAGGAAAGCGTGTGATGACCTAAATGCACAAATGCTCCGCAAGAATGCTTCCGAAGTGCATGACATTTATTGTACTGATGAGTTAGACGAAACAGCAGGCAATAGGAAGATGACCAAGGAGGTCATTGAGCATTTGGATAAACTGAACGCTGACTGCAACATGATAGCTGGGTTGGAAGCCAAACTGTCTCTTGCAGTCGGTGCACGAGTCATGCTACGTCGCAACATTGACACCAAGGCTGGGCTGGTCAATGGTGCTATTGGTACAGTGCTGTCAATAGCAGCCCAGCATGTGACAGTACAGTTTGATAATGTACCTGCTCCATGTAAGATTGATAAGGTCAGAAGCAGGTTCATGGTGATGAAGAATTTCTATGTGTATCGTAGACAATTCCCTCTCATTTTAGCCTATGCAATTACCATCCACAAGTGTCAGGGTCTATCATTAGACTGTGCCATAGTAGACCTGTCTGAGGAGGTATTCAGTGATGGAATGGCATATGTGGCTCTATCCAGGGTTAGGTCACTAGATGGTCTGTTCCTAACAGCCTTTGATCCCCAGTCCATCAGTGTTAGTGTGAGTTCCCTGGGGGAAGTAAACCGCCTCAGAAAAACCCATAGACCTCTGTATGATATACCACACATCTCTAAAAGAAAGAGGAAGCTCACTGGTGTAGACAAAACTGTTTCCCCAAATGTAAAAAAGGTCAAGGTGAATCCCTCATCTGCAAGGGATAATGAGGACTGTGTTATTACAGGTACATAAACACCTGCTGCTAGTCCTTTCAATTTCCACTCTGTAGATGTACAGTGGCAGCAAAGTGCATGCCAAGAGTTGGGCCTCCAATATTGTACACAAACACCAGTAAGACCAGGAGGACCCGCTGTCCCCCTCACACGTCCAGACATGTGTAGTGTGAGACACGTACAGGGAGATGGTAACTGCCTCTTTCGAGCATTTTCTTACATTCTGACAGGGTCTGCAGATCAGCATATTGGTGTACGACATGCTATCCTTGACCACATGACAAATAATGCCCAATATTTCCTAGGCCACCATCTCGTAGGCTATGACAGTATTCAAAGTTATATAGCTTCCACAGGTATGGACCAAGATGGCACCTGCGGAACTGACATTGCGATGCTGTCTTTGGCACACCTGCTCCAGACCCCTGTCTTCTCATACAGCCAGCAGCATGGGCAGTGGCAGCGGTACTCTCCTCATGATGTCGACAGACAACTGATGGATGACATTCACCAGAGGTCTATGTATCTGTTGCACACAGGAAACCACTTCAATGTTGTTGGTTCTATAAGGAAGAGTTAAAGAAGCCACATGTGCTCATATAGACTATACATGGGCTCTCTGAGCTGGTTGGGGAAGGAGAGGGTGGGTCCCTGCAATTTATTGAGGTGGCTTCCCATTTCATGCTATAACCACTGTAGAAAGTACGATTTACATGTCCTGTACATGACTTCTGAACATGTTGGGGAATAAGAGGGTGGGTCCCTGCAATTGATTGAGGTGACTTCCCCATTTCATGTTCTAATCACCCTCCTAAAGTCTCAGACTTCATGCATGGAGCTGACTGGTTTCAAGTGTAGGGAAACTGCACTGTCTTTACCACAAAGTTTTAGGGGACTGTAACTGCATCACAAAGTTGGGGTAGCACACTGTTAGAGGTGAATGTCTGTACACTGACAATTGTGTTGTATGCCAACAGTAGTGAGTAATCCCTCAGGAGACTGGTGTTAGCTCTGACAGAATATTATCCTCCTCCCTTGAGGAGTGCACTCTACAGTCAGTAGCTATGCCTGTCGGGGTACTACTACATTGAAGCTACACACTACTCACCTAAACATCAGTGCACATAACTATTGTATGCAGTATATCAGCACCCTTCCTACATGCACCTTCACATAGTATTCTGAACAAGGTGGTTACTATTTATAGGCTCCTCTTGTCTTACAACTACATATATATTATCTGGTTTTCCCCTGGGAAGCTCTCTACCTCTGCAGGTCTTTAAAGGCTGTGATCTCCTGTCTGATGTCTTGACCATAGCTGACCTGTCAGAGGAAGGAGATCACTGTACTCAGCTTATCAGGGGCCTTAGCAGGTGGGGCTCTGAAGTGTTTCCCCAGCCCTTATCACGGTGCTGACTTTACACATCATGTGCCCTTATCAACACTGCTGACATAGCTATTGTAAAACCCTATCCTAGCCTTCTATACTATAATTTGGGTTGCATTCCTCACTCTTTTATTGGTGCATACCATCTTTATGTACTAAGGTGCTGTGCACTTGTACCGCAGAAGCGCTAAAGATCAAAGCCGCCGCTAACTGCGTAGGCCTACGAAGAATACCAGTGCTGAGAAATGCAGGAGTGTATGGCATGCTTAGTCAGCAAATTCTTTATCCCGCGCGCCGTGCACACCGCGCATTGTGACAATGATCAGTTCCGGTACAAATTGCTGTGACAACAATTACAATTACAATTAGCTGTGAAATAGTTCGTATAATTATACGTTGATTGTAATCCTAGAAGAACCAGACAAATTGATGGATGGGGGTCTATTTTCCTTCTCTAGGGAGAGAGTAGCTGTGGTGGTTGTAGAGGTACCGCTTGAAGTGAAAGCTGATGGAGGTAGTAGCTCAAATTTCTCCCTGTTAAGCATCTTTGGTACAAATGCCCTGACACCATCAGTAGATCTATGTCCGACGGACCTCAACAACGAACCGGCTGAGCCACTCATTTAATTCACTAACTTGCATGGTAAGAAGACAGGGTGGGAAATCAGACGGGTCTTCAAGCTGACCACTCGTTCCACGTTTACTGCCCAGCGCAGCAATCTCAGAAGCGGTCACGCGCGAAGCAGGAGCCGACGCCGGGCACACATTCTCCACCCCTGTACTTTCTCCGCCCCTTCTGCAGCCTCTAGCCAGTCCAGAGGGAAGTCAAAATCGGATTGAGCTGGGATGTGGGTAAGGTACTGGTCAACCTCTGGAAGGCAGCCATCAGGATTATAGAGTTCTTTCGTTAATACGTCCTCTTGAGGATAGGCCGCAACTTCAGCCATCACACACACGGACGGCAGCTATAACTAGCTATATTATTCTAGCAGAAGAGAGGCGCGCGCTAACCGCGCAAAACAGGGTTTTCCCCCGCGCATTCTGTGGTACAAACCGGTTACACTACACCCACTCTGCGGTTTAGTGTATACACTACTCGGCTGCGCCTCGTAGTTAGGCCTGCGTCGATTATTCCGGAATAATTTCGGGAATGATAGGTCCCTCTGGGAATAAGAATAATTCCAAGAATAATAGGTTGAAAGTTGCGACGAGCGGGCAACGGCGGCAACTCGGAACTCGCGGAAGGGCGAAGTGTGAGTGCCGAGTGGACGCGCGTCATGTTGCCGTACAATGATCGTGATGTTTATTTATGTGCCTGCTCTGTAGTACTGTTTTTTTTCATTTTTGAAGCAGAATAATAGGTAAATTTCTGTGAATAATGGGTAAACTTTAAAGAATAATAGGCATGTGGAGTAGGAAATTCAGAATAGAATATCCGGACAAATTGTGGGAATAATAGTCTCAGGCCTACTCGTAGTGTATATCCACCCACTAAACCGCCTCGTGGGTGTAGTGTAACTATATTTGTCAGACCTGGACCCTACAAGCTTCTACTACACATCCACTACGCTCTTTGGCCTCCACCTTTGACTTCAGCTGCGTAGACCTCTTCAAAAGAGTGAACTCCTTGCACAACAAATCACATTCATGTTGATGTTCACTTGCGCATGCGCACGCTACGCGCGAGAGGCGCGGTAGGGGAGCCCGCTCGCCGTGCGTAGTGTGTGCGCCACAGCAACCCCTCCCCCTCGCTCTGCAGCCCGAAAAGGGTCGGGCTGAGTATGCGCAAAAAATAACAGGGAAAAATCATTTCTTCAAAATGAAGGGGGATGTAGGGATGGTGTAAATTATGAAAAAGGATGCCAACAAGATGCTTCAGCCGACAACAAAAATCGTACATCCATCCCTACATCTTTCTTTACAGTCACAACCTCTACTGTGATAATTATGTATTGAATAATGTATCTTACATACTCTATGACAAGTAACCACACATTTTTTATACAGAGCAAAAGAAAGAAAGATGTAGGGATGGATGTACGATTTTTGTTGTTGGCTGAAGCATCTTCTTGTTGGCATCCTTTTTCATAATTTACACCATCCCTACACCCCCCTTCATTTTGAAGAAAAGATTTTTCCACTTGTGCAATTTCTCATGGTTTGATTTTTAACGCTAAAAACACATTTAGCTAAGGAGTTCAGAAAAACTACTCTCAGTGATTCATTTTAATAACATTGAGTTACATGCAGTCTCAGTGATCCCTGCGTCGGCCGTCAAAAACTGTCGGACACTACCACCTCGTATTACTCCACGTAGCATAGTGTGCTATGTTATGTACTACGTGCGAGGGACATACCGGATTTCAATGAACCCGAGAGCCTCCGCGTTTGTGGTGTCCCGAGCGCAGCGAGGGCACTACGCGGAGGGCCTGAGAGTTGATTGAAAACCGGTATATATGTCCCGAGTATACGGAGTACATAACATGTTTAGTGCAGAGCAAATCAGCTCAATATGTGTACTCGTTTACTGGTTACAACATTACGTATGGTCATGAATATTATATATAGATATTTCATTGACTCTGAGTTAAGTTCTGCTCATATTATAATGAGACAATTGAGATTGTTTTATGGTTTACATTCACCATGTGGATATATCTTTTCTGTTCTTAAATAGTTTCTGTGCTCTGAGCAGATCAGTGGTCAGTCCAGTAGCCCATAAGCCCTCGGTTGGCGAAGGGATAGAGTCCAGAAGGCCACTGGTCTGCTCTTTCTTTCTTTTCTCCCCTGTATGAACCAAAACTGGTGTGTTGAATAAAGGATAATGATAATATACTTTGAGAAATACATGCACTTAGTGCATAGCTGATTCGAATCGACCAATCAGATTTGTTAGTACGAGGTTCCTGATTTCTCATATGAACCTCGTGAGCTAACAAAAGTAACATGAAAACATGATATGAAACCTTGTTTTTTCGTTGATTTTCAACAAGTTCAACAGCATTTCATGTAGGAAATGTATCCCGCAAAACATGATCTGTACAAAATGTTGATCAAAATAACTGATATCTTGATTTTCTTTTTCCACAAGACAGTTTTCTGTGTCTGCTTTGAGCCCATCTCCCTCCTTGCCATGTACATATATAATAGATAGCCAGGCAGCTCACGCCCGCCCACAAACCACCGCACGTAAATAAGGGGGTGGGGCTCCGCGAGCGAGTGCGCGCGACAAGTGTACGGAGAACGCCTTCGGTATAGCAGCCCGCACAGCGCCTGAATTCTCCACTCTCGCCTCTCTCTGATTGTGATGGTTCGCGCAGGTCTCCTGTCGCGTTTCTTCGGATGAGTGGCGGAGGACAGTCCCGAGTAGCTACAGCGGCGGAGCAGAGTATCCTAGCGTTCGGCGTTCAATAGTCCCGCACGGGATGACGGTCTTGCGCTCTCGTCTCTTTCTCGCATCTTTCCTGCTTGGAAACGCGGCTGTGCGCGTACACGGAGCTGATTTGCTCTGCACTAAACATGTTATGTACTCCGTATACTCGGGACATATATACCGGTTTTCAATCAACTCTCAGGCCCTCCGCGTAGTGCCCTCGCTGCGCTCGGGGACACCACAAACGCGGAGGCTCTCGGGTTCATTGAAATCCGGTATGTCCCTCGCACGTAGTACATAACATAGCACACTATGCTACGTGGAGTATACGAGGTGTAGTGTCCGACAGTTTTGACGGCCGAGACGCACAGGATCACTGCACTGCTGGCTTGGGGGTGAACAAGCAGGCCCTCGCGGAGTGAGAGCCGCCGCCCTCTCCACAGGTGTGCTTTTATTTCCGGATAATCTCGTCTCGAAACGGACGCAACATCCCAGCACAACTCTTCTCTGCTCACGGCAACATCAGTACTTGATCGGGCTCACATGAAGAACTTGTGGCGTTGCGTATACGCATGCGCATAAGTCAGATGCGTAGAAGTATGGAAATGGTAGTGGAATAGAAATAGAAGTTGAATTGGAAATGGCAGAAAGTTTGATGGAAATAGATGGCCCCAAACAGCCATCATAAACTAGTTTTACAATGCTGCTTTCTCTACAGAATGTGTTTGCCAGTCTATACAAAACTCATGTCATGAGTAAGAGTGGCGACAATATAGGGCTTGTGTGGAGTACAATTTAAATGAGCAAGTAATGTCAGTTTGAAGATGTAACAATCATTCCATTGTACTACTGCATCATATGCTCTAGGTCATCCCTGTCTTGTGTCCTTGCTTTTTATAGCATCACTATAATTATTCCATTCGAATAATTTTTTATTACTTGGGATCACTGTATTCTCAAGGAAACTGTTATAGTGTGAATAACATGAGGACTAATCTCGCTGCTAGTTCGTACATGTAGTGCCTGCTTGTTTGTAGCTGACTTGTGCCTGCTACCTCGTAGTGTCACACTTCAGTTGGATTGGTGGCATCTTTTGTGGTTTACTTACCCCGGTCTGCTCCTACATACTGAGTCAAAGTGTACTGTGCCATAGCACAGTGGTTAGAGGATTGCCTTTGTGTTGTATTGAGTTTAAGATTTGA
This sequence comes from Geodia barretti, assembly GCA_030341885.1. Lineage (NCBI taxonomy): Eukaryota > Metazoa > Porifera > Demospongiae > Tetractinellida > Geodiidae > Geodia > Geodia barretti. Next base: position 7,029 of record CASHTH010003414.1, read on the forward strand.
ACCCCTGGTAGCTCTGAACTGTTTGTAGAGCGCTCCCCCTAAAATCAGAGTGTCGGGGTTGAATCAAACCAGGGCAAACCTCTTCTTTTTCCTCTTCTTTCACAGGACAAAAATCAATATGTTTTACTGAAGGACTGTTGTAGGATAGATGTGGTTTTTATGACCGGGCTTGCACCTATCCGTACTATCCAACATGTGAAATTTCAATCAAAATTCCCTGTAGCTATAGTATTAGAGCCAAATTGCAGATGTAGGATTTTTGTACACAAATTCCATCTATATCCTTGAATACGGATAGGTAGCAGAAACATCACCCTATATATATAGTCTTTACACTCAGGTCTCAATTTTTAAACCGTTCCCGCTAGGGCTAAACTCCCCGGCTTGTAGCGGGCGAGTATTCCGAGTATTCCGGCAACAGGAGTAACCAGGGGACACTTATATCTAGATACCCAACAGTCTTACGTTCACGAAGGCTCTTCCACTCCCGGAGAGATCGAGTTCTCTCTGCATATCAAGATCCAAACTCAGACAGCTGCAAAAATTGGATGATATTTTTTACGCATGCGCGTAAGACTTGGCGGTAAACTGCTGGGAAAGTGCTCAGCCAGAGACTGATTCTTGACTCCTAGCTCTGGTGAGTTTTGGTCTCTGTATCGTAAACCCCGGCGCAGAGGTTTTGTTGCTCCCTATAGAAATGCGTTGCTGGTCGGAATCTAAGCAAGAACCGATGCTAAAGGTATGAATGACCAACCTCCATAATGCATCTGTGTCACCGGCATACCTGCCTGTGCCTTGTAGGGAGGGATGTGTCTGTCTTTTCGTGTATATTTTTGTATGTCCCTCACCGTGTACCTGCTTTATGTGGTCTTGTAGGGCGCCCATACGGCTGTCAGTCTGATATGTTGGGCTTTGTGGCCATATGGCAGTCAGTCTGATATGTTGGGCTTTGTGGCCGTACGGCTGTCAGTCTTGTATGTTGGCCTATGTGGCTGTATGGTTGTATATAGTATTCACAATATTTACTCTTATGCTTTGTTGCTCATTGTGCTATCCTCTATTACATGTTTTTGAGTATAAATGGGACGATGGAGATGAAGAAAAAGAAGCACAAAAGACAGAAGAGACAACGAAAAACAAGAAGAGTTGAAATACATCATGTTGTGTTAAAGCCTCATTAACCCTCGGCGCACATGCGCAGCGAGGGTTACAGTAGTTGTTCTGTCTGCGTGTCCGCGCGAGTTTTAGCACTACAGGCTATGAGGCGGCCAATGAGTAGCACCAACGGGTTGTGAACGACGAGAAGATTGATATTAATGTGGCGATTTTCCCGAAACAGAGATATGGCGAAAAAGCCAACGCGCGGTCGATCGCGCACGCGCCCTCTCATGCAGGTTAGCTATATAGCGCGCACGCGTCATGTCAATTAATCGCCAGAGCATGCGCTACGCCACGTTGGTGGTATATATATACGATCCACGGCCTCCTGTCAGTTTTGATATCTGTTCCCTATGGATAAACGATAAACATGCTGAGCAAGGTATGTTTGCAATGTAGCATAATAGTTCAGGTGGCGAGCAGTTTGTGGTTGCGGCCTTGCCTTCCCATCTATAAAACGTCTGGCGAGAGCATTGAAACACAGAAGAGCAGATAGATTGAATAAAGCAAATATGACAGCCTCTGAAACACCTGAGCTATTGCTTTAACCGCTAATGCAACTACCCTGTGTTACGGTGAGACTCGTGTTTCTGGCTTCGTCGATGACACACGGCCAAGCTTACAGCGATGCTAGTTTACCGCCGAGGATTTGCACTTGAGTGCTTTTCATTAGATAGGCTATGGGAACATCTCACAATGCTGACAATATATGTAGTGTGTGATTTGTGTGACTGTTGCATTTATCATGACATCATTTCAGAATGTTTTACTGTAGGCATTGTTCTACTGTGTATTTACGGTGAAATTGTTGAACAAAACATTGTCTTGTGGGTGTATTCTTCGTGTTAAAACCATTTAGCCGAGTGTGAGGAGGAAATGTACATTTGTATGAGTAAAAACTCATGTGCCATCTGCATGCACATTGCTCCAAAGCAAACAGTTGTATTGCGATCTTGATTACGATCACTTCACGGAAAACGTTAGCTGTGGAGAGTAAAGTAAGTCACTAGAGAATAGTAGAGAATGCGGAAAGCAAGCTAGCTGTTGTATCTCACACAGACCACATGTGAGTAACTTGAGAAAAGCATGGATGATTATGATTACTTCACGGAAAAAGTTAGCTGTGGAGAGTACAGTAAGTCACTAGAAAATAGTGGAGAATACAGAAAGCAAGCTAACTGTTGTAGCACACAGAGACTACATGTGAGTAACTTGAGAAAAGCATAGATGATTATGATTACTTCACGGAAAAAGTTAGCTGTGGAGAGTACAGTAAGTCACTAGAAAATAGTGGAGAATGCAGAAATCAAGCTAACTGTTGTAGCACACAGAGACTACATGTGAGTAACTTGAGAAAAGCATAGATAATTACAATCATTTCATGGGAAAACGTTAGCTGTGGAGAGTATAGTAAGTCACTAGAGAATAGTGGAGAATGCGGAAAGCAAACAGTTGTAGCACACACAGACCACATGTGAGTAACTTAGAATGATTATGATTACGTACAGTAGAATGGTCACTCCCAAATTAAGTTGCGCTGTAGCCAGTCCACACAAGTGACGTATCAAATTAATCCTCACTCATTGCTGATTAATCTGATAAGGGTCCAGTGAGGCCATGTGATAGTAATCTGTCCTTACACTAATCATTTAATCATCCATGCTTTCTCAAGTTACTCACATGTGGTCTGTGTGTGCTACAACTGTTAGCTTGCTTTTCGCATTCTCCACTATTCTCTAGTGACTTACTTTACTCTCAACAGCTAACGTTTTCCCATGAAATTATCATAATCATCTACGCTTTTCTCAAGTTACTCACATGTAGTCTCTGTGTGCTACAACAGTTAGCTTGCTTTCTGCATTCTCCACTATTCTCTAGTGACTTACTTTACTCTCCACAGCCAATGTTTTCCGTGGAGTAATCGTAATCATCCATGCTTTTCTCAAGTTACTCACATGTGGTGTGTGCACGCTACAACAGCTAGCTTGCTTTCCGCATTCTCCACTATTCAAGTGACTTACTTCACTCTCTACAGCTAACGTTTTCTGTGACTGCTTCCCTTGTTACTCACATTTGGTCTGTGTGCGCTACAACTGTTAGCATGCTTTCCGCATTCTCCACTATTCTCTAGTGACTTACTATACTCTCCACAGCTAACGTTTTCCCATGAAATGATCGTAATCATCTATGCTTTTCTCAAGTTACTCACATGTAGTCTCTGTGTGCTACAACAGTTAGCTTGCTTTCTGTATTCTCCACTATTTTCTAGTGACTTACTGTACTCTCCACAGCTAACTTTTTCTGTGAAGTAATCATAATCATCCATGCTTTTCTCAAGTTACTCACATGTGGTCTGTGTGAGATACAACTGTTAGCTTGCTTTCCGCATTCTCCACTATTCTCTAGTGACTTACTTTACTCTCCACAGCTAACGTTTTCCGTGAAGTGATCGTAATCATCCATGCTTTTCTCAAGTTGCTCACATGTAGTGTCTGTGTGCTACAACTGCTAGCTTGCTTTCCGCATTCTCCACTATTCTCTAGTGACTTACTGCATGTACTCTCCACAGCTAACGTTTTCCGTGAAGTGATCGTAATCATCCATACGCTTTTCTCAAGTTACTCACATGTAGTGTCTGTGTGCTACAACTGTTAGCTTGCTTTCTGCATTCTCCACTATTTTCTAGTGACTCACTGTACTCTTAGAACCGCGGCACGGAGAGCGCAGTTTTGCTTAGTCTTTTCGATAGTGTGCAAGACCCGTTACCCAGTTGGCTCTGCCCGCCAGAATTTAGGCTGGGAAACGGCGTAGGCCCATTTGCTCGTAGCTTCGAGACTGCCGCCGAGCAGGACGCGTTCATCATACAAGCATCGCAGCAGCTGAACGGATATAGCTATCCTGCAAGCCCGCCGGAGCAAGGCACTGCCACTGGAGCGCTCAGCCCGCGTCGCTTGATCTGGACGATTTGTTGCTTGTCGCTAGTCAAGCGTTGAAATCAGCTACATGGAACGAACGCTCTACCAGGAAACGCCTGACTAGCGACCAACAGCAAATCGTCCAAGCGACGCGGGCTGAGCGCTGCGATGCTTGTATGATGAGCTCGGCGGCAGTCTCGAAGCTATTATTATGAATTGAAACCTCAGTGATCTAAATTCTTCACAGTGATCTATAATAATATTATATATTATATAATTATATATAACTTGAAACTTAGAGACTTAGTACTTAGATACCTGGCAGACCCAATACTACGGGTTTTAGACACTTGATTACTACACTCAACATCAAAGGGAATTATTCATGAGAGGTTCTATGTGCTGTTAGCTTGCTTTCCGCATTCTCCACTATTTTCTATAGTGACTTTCTTCACTCTCCACAGGTAACGTTTTCCGTGACTGCTACTCATGTGTGCGCTACAACTGTTCGCTTGCTTTCCGCGCTTTCCGCATTCTCCACTATTCTCTAGTGACTTACTTTACTCTCCACAGCTAATGTTTTCCGTGACTGCTTCCCTTGTTACTCACATGTGGTCTGTGTGCTGTTAGCTTGCTTTCCGCATTCTCCACTATTCTCTAGTGACTTACTTTACTCTCCACAGCTAATGTTTTCCGTGACTGCTTCCCTCGTTACTCACATGTGGTCTGTGTGCGCTACAACTGTTAGCTTGCTTTCCGCGTTCTCCACTATTCACTAAGTAACTTAGTTTACTCTCCACAGCTAATGTTTTCCTTGAAGTAATGACATATATGGATAATAGGTGGCTCGGATAGGTGGCCTATAAAAGCGTTACTCCGCTCGGCAAACTACGCAACGCGCAGGGATTAATCATGAGTCGCGGAGCGAAAACTACGATCGAGCTTCCATGCCTTGGACTCCCGTTTCAACTTGGCATGCTGTACGACTGCCGCACTGATCAAATGATCCCGGGTATGACGTTGTGGGACGATAAGCTACTCAAAGCTGCTTTAAGCGAACGACCACAGCCGAGTTCCACCTTCGAAGTTACGGCGGAAGATACGATTTCCAACAAGATGTTCAACCTCGGGGTGCAAGCTAATTTGTCACTAAGTGTTTTGGGTGGACTCGTCAATGTTTCGGGATCGGCAAAGTATCTCGACGATCGACAGTCTTCAAGCAAGCAAGCTAGAGTGACACTTAAGTACAGTTGTACTTCAAAGTTTCAACAATTAACAATGGAGCAATTAGCGACGTCCAATATCCAACATCCCGACGTTTTCGACAAAGGGACAGCAACCCATGTAGTTACGGCTGTGCTTTATGGTGCAGAGGCATTTTTCATTTTTGACAGAGAAATTGAAAGTGGTGAGAATTACCGCAACATTCACGGAAACATGGAAGTATTGATCAAAGCCATTCCAGGCATCACTGAAATCAAAGGTAGTGCCGATTTAGATATTAGTGATCGAGACAAGAAAGAAGCAGACAAGTTTCAATGTAAGTTTTATGGTGATGTTATACTTGAGAGCAATCCCTCCACTTTTCAAGATGCTATTTCAGTGTACAAAGAGTTGCCAAAAAGTTTCGGCAAAGATGGCCAAAATACGGTCCCTAAAAAGGTCTGGCTATATCCATTAAGTAGCCTTGACAGTAGAGCAGCTCGTATGGTGAGAGAAATTAGCACTAATCTGGTCTCACAAACCCAACAAGCAATAGAATGCCTCAATAACATGGTAATCAGAGCTCATGATCTAATTAATAATGAGGTGTATGACAGTTTTTCTGGTTTGAAAGAGCAAATGTCACGGTTCTCAGAGATGGTTAGTGAACACAAGACCGAGATTATGAAGCAGTTGTGCACAATTCTCCCTTCAATTCGTGGTGGGGAAGCTAAGGAGCAAGAATTAGCCCAGCTGTTAGAAAGCCGCATGTATAAATCTCCTTTCAATAAGAGTTCTCTTGAATTATGGCTAAGAGGCAAAGAGGAGGAAATAAAAGTTCTTGCACAATACTATGACATCATGAAGAATGCCAAAGGAGTAAAAATGTTATTTGCTCCAGGTGATCTCGATGCAGCAATCAATGATGTTAATCACGATCATGTCCTTACTTTTGAGTTCAAAGTTGCCCGAAAGAGTGACAGTGCCAGCTTTCTCCAAAATATGTTTTCATTTTTGCGCACTAGACACGTAGGCTCAAGTTTGCAAGATGGGTCTTCAAGCAAGCAATGGTACAAAACAAGTGCAATTATTAAAGATCTGCGCCTAAAGGCAAAGCAATTCACCACTTTTGCCGAAGCAAACAAAGGAGGCGAAGTCATGTTTGTGGTTAGTGATAGCAGCGAAGAAGATGGTCCAACCACTGGTGGGGCTGTTGTTTTACACTATGAGTTTGGGGCTGTAAAGGGAGAGTTTGAGCCTCCTGGTCAGCCAAAGAGGCCAGTTGCTAAAGGTATTAAGCATGATAATGTTCAATTGCAGTGGAAGGCACCTCCATATGGCTTAGATAGCATAGAATGCTACCAAGTCCGGTACCGTCGCATTGATCAGACAGAAGGTCAACTTATGACACAGAAAACCAAAGGTACTGAAACCACAATCGTAATCAACAATTTAGAGCCTGAGACAAAATACGTTTTCATAGTATGTGCTGAATGTGTTTTGGGTGTTAGTCAGGAGAGTGATCTGAGCGAAACTGTTGAAACCAAACCAGCTCCTGTAAATTTAGTACTTCAAAGTATAATCTCTAAATCAGATATTATGCCAGGCCCAAGTCCACCAGTAGTTTACAGGGTCAAGCCACGACCAGTACGCCTACAGAAGAAACAGGAGAACATTGCAAAAATGGAGTTTGGTGAACCACCTCATCCAGCTAAACCGACTAAGGTATTGATGGTTGTTGGTGCTACTGGAGCTGGAAAAAGCACGTTAATTAATGGAATGGTCAATTATATCTTTGGAGTCAAATGGGAAAATGATTTTCGTTTCAAATTGATTTGTGACGAAGTGTCTGATAGTCAAGCACACAGTCAAACACAAAATATAACAGCCTACACATTGTATTGGCAAAAAGGATCACCTATTAATTTCAACCTAACCATTATTGATACACCTGGATTTGGTGATACTCGTGGCCTAGAAAGAGATCAGCAAATTACGAAGCACATTCGCGAATTCTTTCAACTGAAAGGACGTGATGGTTTGGATGAGTTGCATGCCATTGGGTTCGTAACTCAAGCATCCCTGGCACGGTTGACTCCAACTCAGAAGTATATATCAGATTCCATTCTCTCGGTGTTTGGAAAAGATATCAAAGATAATATATTTGTAATGACAACCTTTGCTGATGGTGCTGAACCACCAGTTATGGGGGCAGTTAGAGAAGCTGAGATACCACACGCAGATTTCTTTCCATTTAACAATTCAGCCCTTTTTGTTCATCCAAGTAAGTCTACCTTTGCCAAAATGTTCTGGGAGATGGGCTATGCTAGCCTTGCAGATTTTTTCGTAAAGTTTGATCAAGCCGACGGCGTTAGTCTTCAGCTCACAAGAGAAGTTTTAGAAGAACGTCATCAATTGGAAACTATAGTTCTTGGCATTCAACCGAAAATCAATGCTGGCCTTTCAAAAATTGATGAATTAAATCAAGAAGAAATGATACTCAAAGATAAAGAGTCAGAAATTTTACGCAATGAAGATTTTACATATGAAATTACCGTCACAAAGCAACGAAAAATTGATGCACCCAGAGGGACATATGTCACGAACTGTGCAAATTGCCACTTTACCTGTCATTCTAGTTGTGTCTATGATGATGATCGACACAAATGGAGGTGTTCTGCAATGGACAATGGAGGTGAAAGTAGTGCTAAATGCAGAGTTTGCCCGGGGAATTGTACGTGGAGAAAGCATTATAACAATGGATATCATTTTGAATTATATGAAGAAGTTGAAATTAGAACAAAGCAAGATCTTCTAGAAAAATACACGCAAGCGAAGTCAGCAAAAGCTGATGTTGAGAGCATGATTGGTAAAATGGAAAATGAGCTCAAGCAGTTGCAAATGACTGTTCTTTACAATATAAGTCAAGCTCGTAGGTGTTTACAACGTCTCGATGATATAGCTCTTAAACCAAACCCCCTCACTGAGGTTGAGTACATTGACCTTCTTATGAAATCCGAGGAGCAAAAAAAGGCACCTGGATGGAAGAAACGCATTGACTATTTTCAGAAAGTTCGGCAGCAAGCAGAGATACTAGGCAAAATGAAAGATCCTCAGGATTTCGAGGAAATGGCCAAGAAAAGCAGCAAGACTGTTTGGGAAAGTATTACTGGTTGGTTTTCCAGTAAAAAAGGACACAATTAAACTTTGATTCCATAATGATGGTTTTGTTTACGTTTTTATTGTCATAATTATGTTATTTCAAAAAAGGTTTGTTAGGCCATTCAGTCAAAGTTAGGTCAGTGTTTCTAATCTTACCCCACTAATCTGCTATAATAAACATACTGGGTTTGAGGCCTTTGTAGCTATGCTTATATAGCCTACCACAGTCAATTATTAGTCTGGTTCCCATCCCCTTCCTTTTGTGTGCAGTGTGAGAGAGGGAAGAAAGGGTTTAGTAAATGTTCCTGGAATTCAATTACGTTGCTTACTTAAAGGAGGGAGAAGGCCTGGAAGATTTTCGCACGTGATAAATAGACAAACGTCACTGTGCATGTAATGTAAATTGTGTGTATTGCCTATGGGCGTGATGTCTTCTGTACCACGTATCATGTGTTCTTTCAGGCCTTCTCCCTCCTTAACTCTGCATATTATGGTTCAAAGGTATTGCGAGGAGGATGTATAAAGGAGGCCTGGGATTGAGGCTATTCCAGTCTTGGTCTTGTAGCTAGATGTAGATTACAAACTGAACTGAACTTCCTGAGCTTTGCCCCCCAATGTAGGGGACGAATAGCAATACACAGAAAAATATATGAGTGGAAGGAGACAAAACAAGTAAATTCATACAATGAAGACAAAAACAAGTGATTTCATACAATGAAAAGCATTAAAGTGCAAAACCCTCGGCAGCGTGGTACCACGCATGTGGATTGGGCTATGTGTATGCCATAGCCAATGTTATTTGCACAATCAGAGTGTGTGACTCTAGGCCAATGAACATGGTTAGACCGGCTTTAAAAAGCAGGCCTGAACTGAGAAAAAAAAGTGAACATGTCCTAAAGCCTAGGAACATGAAAATCGAAGAACGACAGACACCATCATCATCTCATCAAATCAATGCAAGTACAGTACACGCCAAAGAAAGTTCCCCAGCACGCCGCCGTAGTACGGTGATACCCTAGCAAAATGTTCTACGGTGCTTCTACGACGGATCTACGGTCGACCGTAGAGAACTGTAGCTAGCTGCGGTACGCTGCGAGCAACCGCAATGTCGCCCCGGCATAGGGAGCAGGCCGGATCAAACCCCCCAGGTTGAGTGATCGTCAACTCTCCTGCTCTCATAAACCCGAAGAACCCCAAACAGCAGGCCGCCCACAACATGACATAATCCTGGTCTCCCCCCACCGCTGGGGCCCACTGATCCTTCAAGACTCGCAGAATGGCTGGTGTGATTGGCAGACGGGGCTACCGAGTCGCTTGACTGGGGGAATGCTTTATACCCCTGAGGACGTACTGTAGGAGTGGGAAGGGGCTTCCTGCAAAGGGGTCACCTTGACCTGACAGAATCTGGTAATAACAGAGAGCTGAGAAGTACCCCTTAATGGATTGGTGGGTCAGCCCCTCCTTGGCCAGGTATGCTGCGAACATGCAGAGGGTGTGCTCGGTGAGTGGCACGGGTTGAATGTTTGCCTCACTGCAAAATGCCAGGTAGCGGCGATGGCCCGATCTGTAGGTCCGTAAGGTTGCTGGAAGTAAAGCTCCTGGGTAGCCCGAAACAGACTCCTCCAGGTGGAGGACATCCAGTCTGGCTGGCTGAGAAGTAGCATGTCCAGGAGGGATTGTGGCACGTGGGATGGTCTGGACGGGGCCTGGGGAAAGCAAGAAAGAAAAACCTCGTGCTTATCCCTCGATAGCGTATCCGCTGCTGTGTTGCGCACTCCGGGTATATGGCGAGCCTGCAGGCTGATTTGGAAATGGGCACAGAAAAAATGGAGGCACCGCAGCAGGTGCATTAAGAGAGGGTCCCGCACTGACCCCGATGAGACTGCGCACACCACTGCCAAGTTGTCCGAGAACACCCGGGCTGTGGAAGTGTACCAGATTTTGCCTCATAAAGCTACCGCAATTACGACCGGGACCATTTCCTTGGCTGCTATGTGCAACTCCCGCCAAGAGTCCGACCATTCCACTTGGAACCAGTTGAGCGTGTGAGAGAGAGCCCCGCATCCGACCAGAATGTGTGTGAGATACGTTGGGGCAAGATCAACTTTCCCTTCCATCCCGGTAGGAAGCACGCCCACCACTGCACGTCGGACTGGAACTCCTTGTTGAGGCACACATGCTGGTGCTGGTGCTTTGGTATTTTCATGGTGTCGATCATGCGCCGGAGAAGGGTGCGGCCTGGGGTCACTACTGTTGCAGCATGGCTGAGCGTCCCTTGCAACTGCTTCTTTGTCGCTACCCTCTTGGAGGTCCACTCCAGTACCATTTCTGTGGTGCGACTGAGCTTGTCCTGTGGGAGAATCAGTTCCATTGCGACCGTATCGATCTGGATTCCCAGAAACGTCAACTGACCCCGAGGTCCAGACATACCTCCAGGGTTCGTTGTAGTGCTTGAGCACATGCTGCGGAGTCAGGTGGGCCGACCAGGAGAAAATGGTCCAAGTAATGCAATTGGCGGGTCACTCCGATCCAGGCTAGAGCATCGGCCAGGGCTGAGAAGATGTTTGGCGCTGATCTCAGGCCAAAGGGGAGTGCTGTGTCAATGAACACGTCTTGATCCCACTGTATGCCTAACAGCGGGTGGTCGTCTGGGTGCACTGGCACCATGCTGTATGCGTTGTGCAAGTCTAGTTTTGCTAGTTGGGTGCCGACCCCCAACGACTGGATCATTCGCACGGCGTCCAACACCGAGGCGTACTGCATGTGACACAGGTCAGGTGCGATGCCATCATTGATGCTGTGCCCTGCTGGCGAAGACAGGTCAACTATCAACTTCCATTTGCCCGGCTGATGCGCTTTGGGGATCAGGCCGATTGGGCTAGTCTGGGCAATCCTCGCCAGATGTGGTGGCAGAGGGCCCAGGAGGTGCCCCGCCTCCACCTCGGCCTTGATATGGGCCTCGACGAGGTGTGGCCTCTGCTGGACTGACGGCATGTTGCTGTGGTTGCCCCGCAGTTCGATTGCTGTCTGCTCCGATATGAAACCCCCTGCTAATGCCCTGGAGGATGTATCGGGCAAAACCCTGATCGGGGTGGGTGGAGAGAGCTTCCTCCCAAGCTGGCTGCCTGGTCTGAAAACCCCTTGGCCCATGCCTGTGGCCATTGCCTCCAGCTTTAGGAGGTCCTCCAGGTATAGATACTTGCTCCCTACCATGTTGCCCGTGCCTGCCAACAGATAGTTAACTAATTACATGGTATTGTGGAACACACGCAACATGGTGCTACCAATGCTAGTGTCTACAGTCTTTAGATCCTGTCCGGCTTAGCGCTGCGAGTTGTCTGCAGCCTGTTTTCCCCCTGGCAGCCCTGTTGCCTTATACGGGGAGTCGGCTGGGGTTTCGTCACACTTCTTAGCCCGATGGCTCCTGCGTCTGCAGGTGGCACAGACATGTCGGAACCTGCATGATCCGGGGAAGGCGCAGCGCCCCTTGTTCCACGACGTACAAATGCGTTCCAAGGTCTCCGGCCTGGAGACACGGCTCCCCGATTGCTGGGGAGGTGAAGCATTGGGCCTCCGAGTGATCCGGCTCTTTACAGAGCTTGCACGATTTCCTCTCCCCAGAACGGAGGGACATCACCGTTGCCGCATGTAGACTTGAGTTCAGCTCGTTCCAAGGGTGTTTGCAGGTCAGGGCTGCTTGCTGCTGCCGGAACCACTTATCGTACTCCAACCATCCTGCACCACCCTGGCACTGGGCCTCTCGAATGATGAGGCGTGCGTATGACAACATATCCTTGGTCTCCTTGTCTTCAGTATGGATTGCTATATATGCCAGGAAGCAAAACACCCATGACAGGGGAGACTCAATCTCTCGTAGTCGGTGGGGGCGGGCGGCCACTGCGTTCTGGGATGGCAGATCTTCCAGCTGGCTCAGGAGCGCCATATTGTCTGAGAGCAGTTCCCTCATAGCCACGTACTGCCCAGACTTTATCTTTTGGACGTGCTTGGCACTGATAGGAGGCAGAGCTGAGGACAGGACAACTGCACCCTCTCCAGGGGGCCTGACCAGTGGCAGCAGAGCTGAGGTGGCTGGATTTGCAGTGGTTGCAGTGCCGGCTGCCGAGCGCGCTAAGGAGAATAGTGGCAGCCCTGCCAGCGAGGCTGGTGGTGGGATCAAGGTGGGACCAGTGAAGGGGGGGCAGAGAATGAGAGAAAGAAAGAAGGTGCTAATGAGGTGTGTGCATTAACCCCATGGCCTGCTTGACTGGCAGCTGCAAATGTCACCAAGCTGAGCCTGCCTGACTCTGGCAGCTGCAGTGTGTGAACTTGTCACCACGCCCTGGTGAGCCTGCTTGACTCTGGCAGCTGCAGTGTGTGCACTTGTCACCACGCCCTGGTGAGCCTGCTTGACTCGGCAGCTGCCGTTTGTTCTCTCGTCACCAAGCCCTGGTGAGCCTGCTTGACTCAGGCAGCTGCGGTGTGTTCGCCTGTCACCAACCCCTGGTGAGCCTGCCTGACTCGGGCAGCCGCAGTGTGTTCGCCTGTCACCAAGCCCTGGTGGGCCTGCCTGACTCGGCAGCTGCCGTGTGTTCGCCTATTGTATGTACGGAACTCACCTGAGGACGAAGAGGTGGAAGGGCTGCTAGCCGATACTCCTTCCGCTGACGGGCCGATCCGGACGCGGAGCTGCTGAGCGCTGCTGTGACTCCTCGTTGCACGGCGGCCTGTAGGATCTCTAGGACGGCCGGGTCCAGAGTAGTCAGTCCCGAGAGCGCCCCGGCCGCTGTGGCCGACGCGGTACCCTCCGCGGCGGTGGGTGTGGCGCGAATCGGAGGCGACTTGCCCTTCGACATTCCCGGGCGAGAAAAGAGTTTGACGCTTGTCACTGCCGCCGACTGCAACTTCAGCCCCGACTGATGGTTACTGACAATTCCCGCGCCAAAGCGGCTGCCGGTCACGTGTGGGAGCATGCGCGCACGAGGTGCGCCTGCTCCTGGCCCGCGCCCTCCCATTAACCTTGTTTAACCCCGGGTTAAACATACATACT
>CASHTH010003415.1:0-14088 GCA_030341885.1 Geodia barretti
TAAATGGTCTGTTTGGGTACATGTGTCATAATAGTGTAGTCATCAGGCTGAGTGACTAACTAACCTGTTAGGTTTACGAGTTTGTCGATGTGAGGCAGGTTGGTGAAATCTCTCTGTAAATAGGAGGAGATAGAGAATAGGTATATAGAGCCTGTGAGTAAGCATTGACATACATAGCATAACTTACTCCAGTTGCAGATAGGTTGAGACTAGTCAGATTTGTCAGTTTATCCAAAACTCTGAATACACACACACCGAGAAATTAAACAGTGGAAATTTTATACAACAGGCTAAACCAACAAACAATTTTCTTTGCGTACATTTGCATGGTGAAATTGTGCTAGCTCGTAAGCTCTCCACTTACTTGAAGGCATAATGTTGGAGAGGATTGTTGGCCACATTCTGATGGAAAAAAGTTTTTAATTAGTGGGTGTGGTCAGGGGTGTGGCTTATTACCAGGTGTTTCAGGTGCTCCATTCTCCGCAGCTGTGGTGGAAGTGACTCTGAGAACAACAAAATAGAAGAAACGTCAAAACCGTCATGACGGAAAACGAGGTAATACTAACGGAGCTCGTTGTGGCTGAGGTCAAAGTACTCCACGCCAGTCAACTGGATCAACAGCTGCGTAACCATAGAAACAGTCAGATAAGGAAAGGCAGCGTCTGGCAAGTAACACTCAAAAACACGACTGCAAAAGCGATTACAGTAGAGCGGTATTGGCTACAAGACATCCTCATTGCCAAAGGATACAGTGGAACCTCTGATAAGGGAGCCCCTGAGATAGCGAAAACCTCTCTACACAAAGGACACTTGTTTAAACCCCATGCTAATACTTTAGTGTGTTAGTTGATCTCCGAGATAGGGACGACCTCTCTACAGGGGGAAAATCGTCGGTCCAATAGTGTCCCTTGTTCGGAGGTTCCACTGTATACAGCAAACTATAGCTTACATGTATGGCTCTTTTGTAATTTCATTAAAATGGTGCATATATACAAACTCTGTAGAGAGGCAGTGCCAACTCACAGCTCCAGGGATGGTGGAGACCTTGTTGTGACTGAGGTCAAGAACGATGAGACTCTTTGACTTGAGGAGTTCGTCCGGTATCTTGGTGAGGTTGTTGTAGCTCATGTCCTGGAGCAAGGGCGAGGAGAGAGAGAGAGAGAGAGAAAAAGACAGAGAGAGTAAATTAGGAAGAGGAAGAGAAATAACAGGGAAATAAGGTATTCATGTAATACTTGGAGTGGATATGCTTTCTTCTCACTAGGGTGTGGAGTTCCTTCAAGGTGAAGAGTTCGGAAGGGAGCCCAGAGTCTCTGAGATTGTTGTGTGACACGCTCACCACCTGCATCGAGGATTGTGCAAGTCACGTAACAGTCACATGGGGCAGACTGACCCGGAGAGAGGAGAGAGCCGGTAGGTTTCCGCTGTGGAGAGCTGTCATCTTGTTGTGGGCAATAGTCAGAACCTCCTAACAGTGGATAAAGAAGGTGTATCGCGTCCAGATCCACATGAGGCTAATAATACACAAACCAGTTTCTGGAACTGGTCAATCTCGTCTGGTAGACTGCCAAGTTGACTACGATTCAACCTCAGCCATCTCAGATTGCTCATCTCTCCGCCATCTTTGTTTGAAACTGGTCCAGCTGTATCAGTATTGCAGAGAGAGCAGTCATTGATGATATAGTAAGAGTTTGGGTGCTCGCTGTACGCTTTCTGTGGAACTAAACTCACTTTGAACTGGTTCCGCGAGAAGTCCACCCCCCGCACGAACGGGAGGACAGACATATTGATTCTCTAGACCAGCAAAAGTAGCCAGGAAGAAACGCACACAGAAGAGAAAGGGTCGAGTGCGTTTGGTAAAACTCACGCATGCACGCAGGTATAGTCCCCGCCCACACATTCGGACATGTGATAATCATGCAGCTCTCACGTGCAGAAAGTAGGCGGTACCGTGTCAAATTCCGAGAGTCGATCGAAAGAGACTCAGAGAGCTCAAGAGAATCGCAAACAGGGTCATGTCGGGTGGTCTACTGCGCGGCCTGTTGCTACGGCCAGGCGGGCTGGGGGCCCTCAGAGCCGTTCCCAGGAGGACAGCCGTCACGACAGAGAGCGGGAGCATTCTGTCCAGACCAGAGCGCCCCTATAGGAGTGCTGGGGCCGTCATGGTGGCAATCTGGGCGCCTCCCTTCATCTACGGCGGAGCCATGATCGCCAAGTTCTTCGCCTCGTGGATGGAAGAGATGAACATTTTCGTCCCTGACGATGACGATGACGACGATTGACGTCATGAATCCTCTTTCTGTTCTAGTCTTGTAAAATTTAGTGTTCCTCTACAGTCGTTTTAATCAATGACAGAAGTTATAGGGGTTCTCATAGACAAAAATTTGCAAATTCATAGCAGCCACACTATTTTAAGGAGGGGGGGGGTAAAAGCCACAAAAAACCTGATTGTGGTTACGTAATATGCAGCTGTCTTCATGCAACCAAACCTTTTCGGCACAGTTTTACTTGCACGCACACACACAGAGAACATACACCTTCAACAACATACTACAAAAACCATATTTTTTTATACTCACATCTTAAAAATAGAATACTTATTAAATTTCTCTATATTTCTTGATTGCACGAGTGTTTACATACAAGAAAACAATACAGGAACAAAATTCTCTAGTTATACGTAAAATGTTGGGCGGGGCTTGTGTCGAGAAAATCAAAAAGAACAGTCGCTAAATTTGCATAAAATCTTGAATGTTACGAGTGAGTATTGTGTCTTTTACAATGTTAAAAACTACTTTGATGTTCTTTGTGTCCGTCGCGGTGGTAAAGTGTCGGTACAGCTCCTGCGTTCTGTCTTGTCGCACCGAATTGAAGAGTATGACAAGGAAATCTTGCACGTCTGATAGCTTGAGCGGGTCGCCCTGGAAATCGGGGAAGTGTTCCCGGATCGACTTGTGCTTGATCTTCTCCGTGAGAAGGTCGGTCTTGTTGAAAAACAGGATGATGGAAACGCCGCGGAAACAACGGTTGTTGGCGATCGTGTCGAATATGTTTACGCTCTCGACGATTCGGTTTGTCATGCGGTCCTCCAGGAGACACTGGTCGAAGGCACTCGAGGCCACCATGAACAGAATCGAGGTGACTTCGTCGAAACACTGAAACCACTTCTGTCGCTGGGATCGCTGGCCGCCCACGTCGACAAACTTGAACGGGACGCCCTTGATGTCAATGTTGTATTCCTGGATGCCGCGGGTGGCTTTACGTGAATGGAGGATGTGTTCTTTCGACGGAATGTACCCCTGTACGAGTGTATATAACAGAAAGGGAGTAAGTGCTCTATTTATGGAACAAATAGTTCTACATAGTGCCATTTTCGAGTTCTAAAAATAGATTTGACAGGCCTAAAAATATCACAGGATCTGGCTAGGAACTTCTCCATGTCATAATTATTATACACAGATAATGCCCAATACAGTGCTAACCCAGGTATATACCAATGAGACAAACTGTAGGGTGTCCTTAAAAGGGTTACACTGCATATATAAACCAAGGGTATAAAATAAGCCACACCCACTCCTGAGAATTCACAGACTGGTCTAACTCAGTGTCCTCGCCATTCTGTCGACTTTCAATCGCCACTGAATCTCATCACAGGCCATCCGAGACAAAATTCATAGTCCCTGCCCACACGCTCATTCCGTAGCCCAGCCCCCGGCGTAGAGTATTATAATAATAGCCCTTTTCTTAGCATGTGTTTTTTGTGAGAATCTGGGGTGTTTTGCCATCCATAAGTGAAAATTTGGGACAGTGACCATGTTTGAAAATATCGACCCACGAAAAAACTGCTCACGGTAGATTTTTAAGGAGAAAATGGAGGAGGAATAAAACCAGACAACGGAGCAATGCAGACTCCTCAGTTAACTCAGATTATGTATCATCAACACTGATCCCTTTGTAAAAACCAGCAACTTCTTTTGCAGTATAATACGCTATGCGGGTCCTTGGGAATCAGTAACTGATTAAGGACTATAATTGCTCCCGACCGAGAGAGGTGAGGTAGAGTTACTAACACGTCCTGAGCCTACACAAAAATCTCGACTTGAAAGGTCAACGTACTAGAAATTCAATAATCAAGAGTATAAAAATCAACACCGCTGTGTGCTGCCCTCACACTTTCTGTAAAGGCCCACACCACACTATGACATCATAGCCAACTGTGTGTTGCATTTGACCCATACTCCTGTTGGTGTCACTTGTTCTATAAATAGAACAAGTGTTGATCTCAGACCCAATTTATCTCGGGAGACACAAACAGCAGAGTGTGGCGATCAAATGACAACGACAACTTTGAGAACGTTTGTCGCTTGCCAAATGTCAATGGCCGAATGACTTTCAAGACCGTTTGATGTCCAAAACCTGGAGAAGTCTGCACACGCTCACACTCCCCAATGACTTGCATACACACGTACGTACGTACATACACCAGTACTAACCCCACCAGTCGTGCAGACAGACTACCATGAAATTGACAAACAGACGTATGGCGTGTTATGCAGCATACACATTATATAATGCCGGTATGCACGGTTTCTGGGTTTTCCTTGCCCTTGGTTCTATTGTTAATGTTGAGCCCTGCCTGAAGAGCTGCCTCAATAGCTCAGTATGAAGAACACGCTTGCCTATAGATCAGGGTAATGCTGATTCAAAAGCCCAACCTACGGGAGCCCTTTTTAAATGTGTGTATATATGATATGCACTTGTCTTGTGTTACACCAATCATCTGCCGGGGCTCACTTGGAAACTATAATATATACACATGAGCTATTCTATTGCGAAGTCTCACCAATTGTCCCACTGTGTCGAGGTTTCCCATGAAGAAAGGAACTGAGTCACCCTGTGATATGTGAGAGAGGAGAGAAAGAGGGAGAAAAAGAAAAGAGAGGGGGAGGGAGAGAGTGTGTTAGATGGCCACACATACGCTCTTTGAATGCAAGATCAGCACATTACACTTGGACACCTCCACCCCCAGTTAAGCTAACAGAAAGCGAGAGAAAGAGAGTGGCATTTGAAATATTTGGGTACAGCTCTCAGGCCATCAGCCATTTTTGTAAGAGGCCGGGAACTCCCTCCACGGAGCTCGTAACTATGAGCCAAGTTATGGGTGATCCCACTAGAGGGGAGTGGAGGTACAGAAACACACTTCTCCACAACTTCATGGTTCTTTCCCACGACCACAGAGGCAAGAGAATGTGTGTTGTAGAGAAAAGGAGAGGGAACTAGGAGGACTGGGGAGAAGGGAAGAGGTTAAATGAGGCGGGCACCTGAGGCCAACGTGATGCTCAATGACATGATAAATCTGACAGTTGCTCGCAAACAGCTGTTAGCTAACTCACTGCAACAACTGAGCGCACGTAGAAGCATGCATCTGGTGATTTCTAGAGTATATAAGTCATCGTTTCCGAGAGGTCATCGCTGCGTAGAGAGGGGGAATGCATTCTAAGGTGCAGAACGCTTTCTGCAATTGAATTAGCAGACATTCCTTCATGTTCAACACCGAAGGTGGCAAGCTGTAAGACCCTCCTATTCACAGCACAGACCACAGGGAGTTTATTCCCTCTCTGGCATTGTGCGCTAGCATGGGGCTATTGTACGGTGTACAGGCAAAGCAGGCCCTACCGCCAAGTTTTACGACAATTTAAGTTTTTCTAACGAGAGGGCTGAGCACACTGAGGGTACATGAGCTCCAGTAAGCTGAGCCCTCCCACAAAGCTTTATACAGCTGTTTGCTCAGAATGTTTTCTTTTAGAGCAACATGCAGTCAATGGGGAGGATGGGAAGCTAGGGTGGAGGGAGGAGGGAGGGTGGATGAGAAGGGGAGAAAACAGACCAGTTGGAACTCATTGCTCCTCTTGAAAGTGCTCTGGATGCCCGAGTCCGCCCACAGTGCTTTCAGCGGCGCCACGTACTGGTGGAACTCCTCGGGGGTCAGACTCTCGCTGCGGTGGTAGTTCGACACGGCGAAACCGTTCGCCTCGTTCTCGGGGTTCTCGAGTGGGATCTGCAGCCGTCTCCTGGCCTCGACCAAGATCTTGGCGCCCTTCAGGACGTTGTGGAAGATGATGCTGCGGAAATCCAGCCGGTCCTGCTCGGTGTAGTCTTCCCCGTGAATGATTCTCATCTGCTTGATGAACGTGCTCTTGCCCGACTCTCCCGCTCCTAGCAGCAGGATCTTTATCTCCTGGCGGAGGTTGATTCTCTCCTGGGCCAGTTGCCGGTCGATCTGCCGGCTCCTGCGCAGGGCCTCTCGCTCCTCTTCGGGCAGACAACACGCGAAGGCTGCCATCTTTTAGGGGAGCTGAAGACTAGTTTACTGAGAGGTATACGGAAGAACACGGAAACGGCAGTTGCCCGCCCAGCGCGTGCCTAGAAAAAGGTGCCACACCCATAATATGGCATGAAGCGTAGGTGTGGCTCATAATCGCTCTCTATAATAGCTGGCAAGATAGCCTCCCAAGCTACATAGCGCGCGCGGTATTTGTAATGTTGACAGAAAGTTATGGAAATTGCAAAAATAATTCTGCAATCCTGGGGTCCAATTCTGAGAACGAATTGATGTTGGATGAGGGATGAAAAAGACAAGGTCTAGGACGAAAATGTGTTGTATATACAACACAATAAATAGTTGGAAGGTGAGGAGAGACAAGAAGAGGAGGGTGGAGAGAGAGAGGAAGTGGTCTGCATACACTGTATAATAGATCTGATATGACAGATGAGTTATAGTGCTTGTGATGATCACCAGCACTGAATTCGCGAGGATGAGAAGGCCGAGGAGGAGAGTAGAGAAGATGAGAGAGGCGGTTGGAAAATTGAGCACAAACAAAAACAAACTATGTGTGAAAATGGCCGGTGGGGTAGTCAGCCAATAGAACTGCAGTTGAGGGTCGTATAAATCAATTTGATTCATGAAGTAACTATTTTTCGTTTGGTTCTTTGTAGAGAGCTAGTGGAAACGGCTGTCAACGAGCAGCAAAATCTGCAAAACAGAGAGAGAGAGAGAGATCAATATCATTTTTGGAGACAGAGGAAAAGGGGAAGAGGTTGAGAAAAAGTTTGGGAAGTTGAAAGAGAGGAGCGAGGGAGACAGTGGGTAAGAGGGAGGTCGTACCTGTTCGTAGAAAGCCCAGGTGAAGGCGGCCATGAGAGTCCTGCGAGTGACACGCGGTGCGATCCCAGCAAACATGGCTCTCAGTCCCCGGGTCTGGTAGATGGAAGAGATCGTGGGCAGAAGTCCCGTGGAGTTGGGAAGGGTTCCCGTCTGGACGCTGGTCTTGACGACATCGGCAGGCTGGGTGATGATGGAAGAAGCTAGTCCTGCAACTACTCCACAGGAGAACATGAGGGAGGGGGCCAACGTGTCTGTCTGAGTAGCTGTAGATAGTGTGGAGTACACAGCATAATGCAGCAATAGATAAAATGTGACAAAACGTGTGGCGAACTGTGGCCATGGACAACCAGGAAGCTTCAGAGGAATCTCAAGCATGCTTGCTAGGGAAAGGCACACCACACAAGGTCGCAGGAAGACTGCCAGTGACACTGGTATGATGCAATACACATGTGACCTAATAGGCATCTGGAGCATGTCTGGGGGGAAGGCACACAGGAAGACTATTACAGACTCCTCTCTAAGAGTTCTTCTCAATGCTCCACTACTAGAGGGAAAACTATCAAAGAGTTCACTGGAAGTCACATAAAGGTGGCCCGAAGTACAAAGAAATGCTCAAAGGGACTGTCTCTGATATCAACATGTTCACTTCCCTGGCTGCCTACATGTGTGGTAAAAGCAGTAGCTGTACCTCTCATGGCCACCTGCTTGGCCTGTGTGTAGAATAGGAGGTATAGACCAGAGAATGGAGCATCACGGGCCAGTGTAGCAGACAGCCCTCGAAATAGACCTGCATGTACATACACACCCACAGTAGGTAAAGGGGCACCTATACATGTAGACGTTCAAAACAGGTATTATACAGTGTGTGGGCACAAACTCATGAAGGCACTTGCTTGCAAGCAAAAAACCCAGCACGCAATGTTGTGTTGTTTTGCTCACCTCTAGGGCCTTCTGTGGTGGCAATGGTGGTCAGGGCTTCAAGGACACTGCGATACTGGAACCTTCCACTCTGTGGTGTGGCGATTAAAAAAAACATCAAACCTCTCTCTACTAACCACTCCTGAGGTACTATATAGGAACCCACATCCCACACTTATAGCACAAAACCTTTGATTAAGTTGCCAATTTCAATCGTCCACAACAATACTGGGCAGCCGTGGAGAAAACATTCCTCGTATCCACGGGAGACATGTAGGGTGCGGTGCGTTCAAAGGCACTTCAAATGTGAAGCTGGACAAAGGTGCATATGGGGTAATAGTCATTCTGGACCTACTAGGGTCTACAAACGTACAACCGGCTACTGTGGGAAAAACAACCAGCATGCCCACGTACACAAACAACATCAAAGGCGGATGAAAACGGACCTCAAATCTGGTCTTAACGATGGTCAAGGGGGTTGAGCAGGCTGCCGTGAACGACCTTGCTGTCACCCCGATTGATAGGGCTTCCAGAGGGGCAAGATCCTTGTCTGACTTTCTGCATGGAGAGGAGGGAGAGAGGTGGCAAAATTATATGAGAATGTAATACTACACAGGTAGTTGGATAGGCATCCCAAGAATCAAATGGTTAACTGCACACACATCTCATACTTTTATGCACTCGTGCTGTGTGAGAAACGTACCCAAGTTGTGACTTGAGGAAAGTGAGGGAGGTAAAGTAAAGACCGATCCCTGGAATGGACCTCTGCAGACTCTGTGGGCAAGAATACGCACACACAGAGTAACTGGAGGAAGGGATTTCCGAGACACAATGAAATACGAGTTTTGGACGTGTAACTACAGACCCAGACAGTTCGTATTATTACGCAAGGGTCATGTGATGCAATAAGTGCAGATCATTGCACCCATGAATGCAATTCTGGATTCATGAATTCCCCGACTATCTCTGCCTGACCTGTTCTCTGTGCCTGTTGCACAAACACTGCACAACATCCGGCCAGTTGCGCATGCAAACTCGCTCATCTTTCAGAAAGGCTACTGAGCACCCTCCCAGATAATGCAGCCCAACAACGCAGGCATTCGTCTCTCTATAGCTTCAAACTATGCATCGCACAATCCACACATGGGGGTGTGCCCACACGACCAGTGTCGGCTCACTGCGAGACATGACCAATGAAATGTGCAGTCGACAACGTACCGGAGAGGTCCCTCTCCAGAGACCGGTGAAGTTCTCTTTCTGAACGACGTGGACAAAAGTGCTGACCATCCCCGCCGAAGCCGGCCCACCCTGCACCGTTGCCCTGGAGAAACAGAGAAAAAGATTTCAAAATGCCAAGACTAGAGGGATCAGGTGCAGAGGTGTGGCTTTGCTCACAGGCAGAGTGGAGCGGCCAGGGCGCGCATTTGCATCCTGGTCTTGACGAGGTCGAGGGGTTGGAACATGAGAGTGGAGCAAGTGGCGCTGAGGCCTCCCGCCGTGAAGGCCGTGGCCAAGCCTCGTCCTCTCCTTTTCTCGTGCATCTTTACAGCAGAAGAATAAATAGCTAAGTCCCAAGGCTTTTCTTGGCTGGGTGTTTGATATCGTATTGCGTGGCGCTGTCACAGGTACTTGCAGTAGGCAATCCTGGATCCAATCATTTCAAGTCTGCGAAGATAGGCGTCCTTCACCTCTCTCTCTCTCTCGAGCAGCCGAATGCGGCGCTCGGTAGCGGCGCTGGGCCTGCTGGTCCTGCGGGCGGGGTGCTATCGGCAAAGCCGAGAACCTTGGACATCCATCGCTCTGTTAGTCGGTGAGGGGACGCGATCTGAACGAGTAGACGCGAGGAGGAAGAGGGGGATTAGATACTAAGGACGGTTGGCGTCGACTGATGTGAGATCGGGAAACGCGCGTTCCCTTTTACTAGCTACGCGCAGGTTTTGCGCACCGGTTGCCGGTGCAGAAAACCTGTATAACCCGTCATTACAAGAAGCCCCTGCCTAGACTGTGGCCTGTGATCAAAACCGGTTTTTTCGACGCTATTAACTAGCGCTAAGCGCCAAGATTAGTATTGCGCTTACGGTATGCTTGGCGCGGAAAATTACGTAACAAAGCCCCGCCCGGCAAAAGCATAACACGAACACGCAGGATTACGTAAGCAAGCCAATGTGATGTGCTAAAGGGTGTGGCACAATTATGGTAATATAAAACAACACACACTGAGAACAAAAAAGAACACTATTTCTAAACAAGGAGAGAGCTAGACGCTTGTCGTCTGTTCGCTGGAAGTTCTTCTCTCCTCGGCGACTCTCCTGACTAGCAGCCGCCACTTATGCTGCGGATTTGACTGCAATTGGAGAGGTGTATAGTCATAGTCCAGTGCCGTCTCTTTCCCGTTTAGCCGAGCCACGAGATAGAACCCTGCCACGTCTTCTTCAGTGAGAGGAGGTCCTGGGATCCCCTTGTCAATACGGGCCTTCTCAAGCTGTTGTACAACCAGATGAATCACTTCAGTCGTCGTAGTTGACTCTGTGATAAAGAGCTGGGGGTGAGGAGAGGGAAGGGAGAGGGTGACATAGTCATCAGTATGCATGTAACGTGAGCAAAATCTCTATGGACACATCACCTCCCTAAGTATGGCAGGCGCAGGTTGTCACAAGTTACATCACATTATATAAACTTTGATTAATTAGGGTATTCTTGAAATTCTTGTTGGTTATCACCTAAATCGATAACAACGCCATAGAAACTGTAAGCCAGTTCATTATGGCTTTACTTGGCCAACTTTGCAAATGACGCACTGGTAGAGTACATTTGTCACAGTTTGGCAGGCGGCAAAGAAGCAGAGCCAGCCAAACACACTCACCACTCAGTGTGTGCACTCGACTCTAAAGGACAGGCCTGTAGCTTCACAATGTGGCAACATTTGGCAGGACAGGTACACCTGCGTACTACGCAGCCTGCGTGTGTGATCTGAGCCTTGTAGTGTGACTACACAGACAGCCCTAACAGCAGTCACTAGCTATACAGATTGTCACATGTATGTTGCCATACTGAACTGGCTTTTCCAGAGCGCATATGATGCCATGTAGAAGGCATATGCACTGCACATGCTCTACCACCAGTATTACAGGCGCAGTGAGCCAGAATGCATGGCTTTTTTAGTTATAAGTACTTTTCGTGTAAAATGGCACTCAGTAGCAGCTGCTAGTTCTCCTCCGACTATAATAATGCTGTCACACTGAGAATGGCATGCACAAACTTCATGTGCAGGTTCAGTCACTATGGAGATGTGAAGGTTCGCTCGCCAAAAAAGGTTCTGTTTGTTTCCCATTGTGAGGACAATCCTAGTAATTGCGACTCCGGTCTTTAAGGGAGAAGCCAAGCAATGTTTCATCGACGACAATTGACTCTTTGTCAATTATGGAGATCGGGAAGAATGCCTCTTGGATACAATATTATATACTACATGTACAATGTGCTGAAATGTAAGATATACTACATGTACAATGTGCTGAAATGTAAGATAATACTACATGTACAATGTGCTGAAATGCATGTTGTGCATGTGCTCTCCATATGTGCTCAGATTTTGATAGACTTACTCTGACACTGGTGCCACTGACAAGTCCTGTTGTGTAGGCAGGAAACACTCTAAGATAGCCGGAATTTGGTTCTGGTGTTGGACCTGAGGGATAACAGTGGGCATGAGTAAAGGGGGAGAGAGAGAGAGAGAGAGGAGAAGGGTAGAACTTACTTCCTCTCAGACCACCAGGAAGGTTAATTCTGGTAACATCTCTCAAAACCTTCACGGGGAGGAGGCTGGACGCGGAGGAGACAGTCGCCTGATTCCTCCCCTTCTGGACGGCATCTTCGATCCATCTCATCTCTTTCCACGCCGCGTCCGTCCTCTCCTGAAACGATTCCAGCTGCTCCTTCAGTTGTTTCGCTGCAGTCACCTCCACCTTGGAGAATGCCTGCACGGAGAATAGTGTAAAGTTCAGGAAGACTTTATTGTTGTTGCATGACATAAGTCTTATGCAACTTCAATGTATGATGCAACAATGCTGCACACAGTAAAATAGGCCGTATAGTATCAAAGTGGACAGTTGCAGGAGACTTCACAAAGTTGCATTGTGTATGTGGACAAAAACAGTTAATGAATTTCTCAGATCTCACACGATAAACTAATGCTATTCACGCACCCTATTATTGATGTGTTTTGACTGTTACCAAGCAAGTGCCCACTCACTACCATGGCAATACATGGCACACATACATAGCTGCCTCTGTATGCAGACTGGCAACATATGACACCTTACACATAACATGTCAGAGAATAGCTGTGGCATTATGACTGTGTGTTCAGCGACGACATTAGTACTTTTTCAAGGGAATGGTTCGTTCAACCTTTGGAAGCATGCATTCAGTGGGTACATGTATGCTGGTGCGTAATAGAAACATGTTGAGCATAAAGTGCACGTGAGTAGGCATTCAGACGTTTCTAAGCATCCCATATTCCTAGTGGCACAACTGATTGAATTCCTAAGCCCTGACTACCAAGTGTTACTAATGTGTACGTGATAATTGATCCTGGATTTTTCGCCTTGTGTTAATGTGCTTAGCAACACATAGCCACTACAGAGAGACAGGCTGAAATTGCCTATTATATTAATGCACTGTCACAATTACCAAAAATGGCTGAAGTTTCGTACTCATTTGCTCACTAACGATGGGTTGGTTCTGGTATATTGAAAACCTTACCTCTCTCATTCTCTGCTGTGACGTGAGGAGCTCGATGTCAAGTCGAGCAGACACCGTCGAAAACTTTGTCATGAATGATTTCTGGTACGTGTAGAGTTGCACTATTTGGAGAGAGGAGAGAGAGGGAGAGGGAGAGGGAGAGAGGAGAGAGAGAGGGAGAGAGAGAGAGAGAGAGAGAGAGAGGGTTGGGAAAAATAACGTTTGACTTGCTTCTATGCTTACTCCCTTATAATTATCTTGAGCGTGTGTGTACTACAGCCGGCAACCAAAGTAAAATTTCAAGTGCTTACACTTACAATGTAGGTCAAACCTAACCATATCACAATGTTTGCTCCTAGATTCAAAAACAATAGCACTGTGTTGAGGATTGAGGGTCTCACTTATTTCAAAGGTGTTGATTGGTAGAGCTACAAAGTCAGAGAGCTTTGCGAAATGGTCGGTACTGCCTGGAGGGGTGCACACCTGTGTGGGAGGAGAGGGGGAGAGGGGGAAGAGGTTGAGTAGTCTTGATGGTGTGTGCGCTATGGTAACAGACCTGGTCAGAAGGAGGGAGGATAAGGATAAGAGATATGTCTTCACTGAGCTCAATGACTTCTT
Organism: Geodia barretti; assembly: GCA_030341885.1. Lineage (NCBI taxonomy): Eukaryota > Metazoa > Porifera > Demospongiae > Tetractinellida > Geodiidae > Geodia > Geodia barretti. The sequence goes on from CASHTH010003415.1 coordinate 13,442, forward strand.
GGCAGTACAGCTGGTGCTTCTCTGCATCCTACAGAGACAGAGAGGGGTTAAAATGACAGTCAATAGAGATATAATATGGGAGACAGTGAGGGTTAAATTTACAGTCACTAGACAGAGAGGGGTTAAAATGACAGTCAATAGAGATATAATATGGGAGACAGTGAGGGTTAAATTTACAGTCACTAGACAGAGAGGGGTTAAACTAGAGATGAAAGACAGAGAATTAAAATTACTGAGTTTCACAAGACTATAAAAGGAACGCACACATCATTTTGTATAAGGAATGTATTATTATCTTGCACAGTATCTGTGGTTGTAGAGAAACATATGATATGGTCGTGTTTATATACCTCTTTGAAGATGCCGAGGTTGTGTAGGAAAGTATCGACTGTGGTGGGGAGGAGTCTCTGCAGAGAGTTAGGGTCCACAAGGAACCCCGTGGGGGGAGGAGGAGGTTTTGGGGGGCGGGGAAAAAGCGTTTTTTTGAGTTTGGAAAGGGAGGGGGAAAAAGGGGGGAGGGGGGGGGGGGGGGGAAGGGGGAGGGAAAAAAAAAAGGAAAGGGGGGGAAAGGGGAAGGGTTTTGTTTGAAGGGATTGATTTTCTTAGGGAGGGATTTTGAAGCCCAGCCCATTCTTCATCTCTCTTCT
>CASHTH010003416.1:0-11432 GCA_030341885.1 Geodia barretti
CACTGTGTTGAATGCCTGATCTGGTGGAGCTGTGGTAGGTTCCTAGCTAGGTAGCTTAAGTATAGCTAAGCCTGGTTGATGATTTTACTTTTCCAGTCGTTTCTCTGAGCGGCACGTCCGGTGTTGAGAAATTGCGCATACGCTCTACATTTTTGTCCTACGGCAGGGGCGGCCGTCTAGCACACAGTGCGAAGAATGAAGCGTTCTTCATGCGAAATGTTTCTCCACTTACTTTTATTTGTTGGCTCTGGTGGAGCTTTGTGGTATGAGTGTAAAAGAAATTTATTGTGACAAAGTGCATCTTTGTACAGTGTAATGTCTGGTGGAGGACATGAGGATTGTGGGACAAATGTGAACCTTACCAGTGTCAATAAAACCATATCTATGTTATGACTTCCCTGGATACAGTATGCTTCGAATGGTGATACACACAATTTTTCGGTCTATATTAGTGAGGTGGTGTTCCGGGTGAATGACACATAATTTTGTACGCCAACGCACCTGGGAGGAGTCGTGAAGAAATATATGCTTAGTTATTCAGAAGATACACTTGGTATTTATGTGAATGACAGTGGCAGTGTGTTCGGACAGTTCTGGGATACAAAACATTACATTATGCTGTGAGGTTTTTGCAATGGTTACTGGTGTGGTTCTTTTTTATTGGGCAAAAGTAGAGTTTGATCTTTAAGTGGTATTTGTAGCTAATGATTGTTTAGTTGGTATCCTATCACTAAAAATATTATAACAGTTTTCAACCCTCATTCCATTATTGGGAACAGAGGTACTGAGGAATTAGACTGCATCTATTGGTGATTTTTGGTTCAAACTGACCTCAACCAAATTTAAATGGACTCCTGATGGGAAGATGGTCAGTGAGGATTTTTTGGGGGACTTATATAGTGATTACACCAGGAATATGACTGGGATATACACCTGTGTAGCTTATCTCCCTCGCTCCACCACTACTATGATATCCACGTCATATTAAGGATTTTCGAAGGTAAGTTTTGTTATAGTGGTTGTTGTATTTTTTAATTTTTACTTTTTATAGTTGACGTCCAAACTTAATTACGGATGTTACCATGAGTAGTCACATGAGCTCCACTGAAGTGGGCAGTACTGCTTAACCTATCAGTGTAAGGTGGTCTACTGATGTGTACACTTCAGTTTGTACATATGGGAGTATGGGGACCTCGCTCCTCTTCTATACTCTGGACTGTTGTAGGTCTAAGCCAGGTAAACATTGTTTTGTCCCTGTTGTAGTTTGCAAAACAAAATGCTGTTGTTTGTGTGATTAAAACCGCGGGAACGTCTCTTTACAAACATGTTTATGTGACTCACATAGGACAAATTTGTCTATCTTCAAACAATGTTCAGTTGGTGGTAGGGTTATTAATTATCTTCTCGTTGTCTTGGTTAAAAATGGTACTATAGTGGAGCAAACTTGTGAAAATTAGTAATTCTTACAAAGAAAGGTTGAAAACACTGCAAACTGTCCAACAATATCCGAACTAGTCATCTTAACTCCAACACATGACCAGAGCAAAAGACAAGAGAAGAGAGGTTGGAGATGGATGTAAAACGTGGTTATGGTATCTAAAGAGATCATGGTCCGCAGGAAAAGCAAACAAACCTAAGTGAACTGGCTTATTACACACAAGAAAACAGTGTAGCTGTATGCCCACTAACAGAAGTGTACGTACACACGAAGTAACAGTCGGCCACACACAGCGCGCATGCGCAAAAATGTGACGATCACGCGCGCTCGTGGATGCGGGCTAGGCTGGCTCACATCACGAATTCACGATCACATGTCTCACGCTCATATCATATAGGGAGTTAGTGGGAAAGATGAAGCCGTTATGAAGCGCTACGTGCCACGAGCCTTCTTGATTACGATTCGTTACCACTTTGTGTTGATATGCTGGATCTGGTGGAGCTGTGGTAAGGCCATAAGATATGCAGCTATGCTTGGTTCAATGTTTTGCTTCAGTCTACTCGTCTGAGCCAGGACCTGAGGATTGTGGGACAACTGTGAACCTTACCAGTGTCAATAACACCATCATCTATGTTAATGCCTCCCTGGATACAGTATGCTTTGAATGTGACCACACACAAGATGAGGACGGTTTAACATTATTAATAATTGAGATAATGTTCGGGGTGGGTGACAAAGTTGTTACTTCCAACAGCATCCTTGGAAGAGTGGTGAAGAAGTATCCACATAATTATTCAGATACACTGGTAGTTCAATACATTCTCGAACACAAGCATACAATGCTGTGAGGTAAAGAGTTCTACAGGAAATAGAAGATTGTTGTGTCGTGAGAATTTTTTCTTGGCAAAAGTGGGAGTTTTGCTCTTTAAAGGTATCTAACTTCGGAAGATTAAAGTTGGTATCACTATCACTAAAATATCTCCACCAGATTTCAACCCTCCACTAATTTTGGGGGCAACAGAGGTTACTGAAGGCAGTACACTACATCTATTGTGTGATGGGTCAAACTCACACCCTCAACCAAATTTACAATGGATCTCTCCTGATGGGAAGATGGTCAGTGAGAGTGGGGAACTTGATATAGTGACTACCACCAGGAATATGACTGGGATATACACCTGTGTAGCTACTCTCCCTCACTCCACTGCTACTATGAACACCACTGTCAATATCACCATATTTCCAAGTGAGCTGGCTGAAAGTGTTGTATTTTTTTAATGTTTGTACTTTATAGTTGACTGTCCAACAATAAATTCTCCGGATACCATGATGGTCAACATGAGCTCCACTGCAGTGGGCAGTACTGCTACCTATCAGTGTAGAGATGGTCCTACTCATGTGTACACTACTCAGTGTACCAGTACTGGAGTATGGGATCCTAGCCCTGACTGCACATCGAAAGAAACAGGTATTCGAAAACAGCATCAATTTATGTTTAGTCAAACACATCTGTATATATTATACTGCATGATTCTATTCAGATTCTCTATTTGAGAGGTATAGGATGTGGCTACCGTGGGGAGCAGGGGCAGTGGGACTTCTCCTGCTCTGCTGCATCACTAACTGTGCTGTGATATCTACTGTGTGTGTCTGCAAGAGAAGCAGGAGTAAGTCCCCTTCCAATATCTGTTCTGTTTTTACAATGTTTGACTCCCAAACTTTCATGATGCCATATATAGGAAAGGGAAAACAGTACCTTCTGAGAGAAAATAGGTAATGTACATACAGACTGAGTACAGTCGAGTTTTAGTCATGAATAGTAGACATCCATGATAGTATTTTTCTATTCATGCCTTTGAAAGCTGAGCACGTACAATTACAATGCTGTTCATGTGAAAGAACATTAATTGGCACTCTCACTTCCAGGACTATACGTGCTTAGAATAGGCTTAGAGCTACACTAGAAAAGGGTTGAAGCTAACGCACTATATACTTGAATTATAAGGTGTATCTGTCTTATTAGCAGCCATAGTGATCAACAGCAGCAAATGATAGTGAAAAATGCTCTTGGTGATGCATGAACAGTCGGCTACACACAGAGCGCATGCGCAAAAATGTGATCACGGACCCGATCGCGCGCTGACTGCGCGTGAAAAACCGACCGCCCCCGGCCCCCACTACACCGGCTCCCAACATCACGATCACATGTCTCACGCTCATATGGGGAGCCGGAGCTAGTGGGAGAAGGTAAAGCCGTTATGAAGCTCCACGTGCCACGAGCCTTCTTGATTACAATTCGTTACCACTTTGTGTTGATATGCTGGATCTGGTGGAGCTGTGGTAAGTCCATAAGATATGCAGCTATGCTTGGTTCAATGTTTTGCTTCAGTCTACTCGTCTGAGTCAGGACCTGAGGATTGTGGGACAACTGTGAACCTTACCAGTGTCAATAACACCATCATCTATGTGAATGCCTCCCTGGATACAGTATGCTTCGAATGTGACTACACACAAGTTTTCACTTTCATTCATGAGGTGGTGTTCAGGGTGAATGGCACAAATGTTACTTCCAGCAGCACCCTGGGAAGAGTGGTGAAGAAATATATGCATGATTATTCAGATACACTGGTAGTGGATGACAGTGGCAGTGTGTTCAGTACATTCTGGGACACAAACATACAATGCTGTGAGAAACGTTTATTCAATGCGTTTTCGTGGCAAAAGTAGGAGTTTTGCTCTTTAAAGGTATGTAACTACGGTAGATTTTAGTTGGTATCACTATCACTAAAATATCTCCACCAGTTTTCAACCCTCCACTAATTATGGGGATAACAGAGGTTACTGAGGGAAGTCCACTACATCTATTGTGTGATGGGTCAAACTCAGACCCTCAACCAACTTTACAATGGATCTCTCCTGATGGGAATACGGTCAATGAGAGTGGGGAACTTGATATAGTGACTACCACCAGGAATATGACTGGGATATACACCTGTGTAGCTACTCTCCCTCGCTCCACTGCTACTATGAACACCACTGTGGATATCACCATACTTTCAAGTAAGGTTGCTGAAAGTGTTGTCCCATTTTCTTTTGAATATTGCACATACAGTTGAATGTCCAACATTGAAGTCAACAGACACCATCATAGTCAACATGAGCTCCATTGCAGTGGGCAGTACTGCTACCTATCAGTGTAGAGATGGTCCCACTGATGTGTACACTACTCAGTGTACCAGTACTGGAGTATGGGACCCTCACCCTAACTGCACATCAAAAGAAACGGGTATTCTAAAACAGCATAAATCTATGTTTAGTCAAACGCATCTGTTTATACTGCATGATTCTTTCAGGGAAGTGGCTACCATGGGGAGCAGGGGCAGTGGGACTTCTCCTGCTCTGCTGCATCACCAACTGCGCTGTGATAACTGCAGTGTGTGTCTGCAAGAGAAGCAGGAGTAAGTCCCCTTCCAATAGCTGTTCTATTTATGTTTGACTTCCAAATTCTCTTGATGCCATATATAATAGAAAAGAGAAAACAGTACCTTCTGAGAGAAAATAGGTAATGTACATACAGACTAAGTACAGTCGAGTTTTAGTCATGTATAGTAGACATCCATGATAGTCATCCTTTGAAAGCTGAGCACGTACAATTACAATACTGTTCATGTGAAAGTAATTGGCACTCTCACTTCCAGGACTATACGTGCTTAGAATACGCTTAGAGCTTCACTAGAAAAGGGTTGAAGCTAACACAGTACTTGAACTATGATGTCTCTTGTTTTTTTAGAAACCATAGTAATAAAGAGCAACAAATGGCAGTGAAAAATTCCCAGTACTTGCCTGTGGTCAAGAAAACATCAGAAGGAACAACAGCAACAACAACACTAAATGGGCGGTCTTTCGTGATAGAGTCACAGCTAACAACACCGGCAGAGCCCAACGGGAAACCCTCAGAGCCCAATGGGAAACCCTCAGAACCCCAGCCTACCACCACACTTCCCATACCCCTGGGACAGTACTCAATGATCACGACCATACCAGAACCAACTAGTGAGGTATTTGGGTCATAATCTGACTCGCAGGATGAACTAAAACAACCACCTGTGCCTCAGCCACTGGTGCCCCTGGAAGTACCACAAGAAACCAGAAAGCCAAATGGACAGTACTCTATTGTACCGGATCACACAACGGGATTCATTGGTGCATACTGTGTAGTCCAGACAGTGGAAGAAAACCCAACACCTGAACCCAGCAGAACAGTAGCTCAGAAACCACCACAAGGGAATCAACAAAAGGTGACTGTCTCAGCCAATGCACGTTTTCCCCAACTGTTGAAAAGTTAAATGAAAGTCTTGTATAATAAACTTTTTACAACGATGTGGGTGGATATTCTTGTATCCAGCATGCAAGCCACTATACTATGCCCACCCCTCTACACTCTCTCTACTGCCACCCCTTTTCCCAAACAAAACTGTAGTGTTTACTCTGAAGTTTTGTGAAAAAGCTTTTGCTGAAAGGCATGTGTAGCAGATGACTCCAGCCCAGTGTTATTCATTTCACTCTCCGTAAAAGTGCTTGCATGTTCATAAGAGGACCTTTCAAGTTTGTAGTACTGGTTTCAAGTATGTATGTACATGCAAATGCACTATCATGCTCATGTGACTCCAGCCCATGTTGTTTCCTAGGGTCTGCTGTATGTGGAAGTGAGTCTAATACAGAAGGTGGTGTTTTGATCTGGTTGCAGATAGAGTCGAGTATGCCGCTCTGGACCTCAATGCCATGGCCAGCCAACAACCACCACCTCCTCAACACCTCCTCCAACACATGATCTAGGTCAAAAGAACTCATTGTTTTTAGTATTGCTGGTCAATATCTGTACTCAGCAGACATTAAAAGGCTATTTGTAGTACTCTTCAGAAGTGTGCTGTCACTTTTGGGGGGTTCTGTAAGGGTATACCTTTTATACTACATACCTAAGGTTACTATTAATGCGGGTATATACTAATTTTAGCGAATTTGGCGGGGGAATCAGCAAAACCGCTAAATTATGCGCGCTATAATTGTGCCGCAATGACAATTCGCTTAGGTATTCCTTCTCCTTCTTAAACCCATACTTGCTGGTATATACGTGCAAAAAGTCATTTGCAATTCAATTCTTTAAAGGTTTTTTTAGTGACAGCACTCTAAAACCAAGTAGTAGTGGCAAAAGTTGTGAAAGACGGTTATGTATAGTGTGTATCACTTTCTGCAGATTTGGAAGTGAGTCTGGACTACAATGCTGTAGTGACTGCACCACCACCTGACACCTTTGTGAGTCTGGACCAGATCCTCATTCAGTTGAGAGAAGTCACTCCTCACTGGAGGAGACTGGGAGAGGCAGTTGGTGTACAGAGGCTGGACGAAATATCTCGATATGTAGGTCAACCAGAGGAATAATGTATTGTCTTATTGTGATCTCTCTCCGTCTAGGTGGGTAGTGAGTATGAGGCAATGGTGGAAGTGGTGGATGGATGGCTGGCCAACCTCCACCCCAACAAGCCCACGTGGAGGGAAATAGCTGATGTGGTGGACAGCATTGGTCACCATGACCTGGCTCACTCCCTCAGACAGGTCTACATCTCAGGTATACCAGCTAACTACGACTCGTTCACAATTTAGTGCAATCCATGGTAATCTCTATGATATGTGGTTTTATGAAAGGTTCACTGCCCATAAAAGTGAGCAACGATCTGCCAGAGTCTCTGGTGGTCAGAGAATTAAATCCCAACTCCTCCACTTCCCCCTCGTGGAGCTGATGATGGAATATTTCCTCCACCGTTACCTGCAAGAACTTTTACATAGTCATACTTAGATGCTGTGTGCATATAGGAGTTTTTGACATTCGCCCTCTATTGTCTGCACCCTCGGGCCCCACCCACGCGCAGTCAGATCGCATAATGCGCATGCGCAAATAAAAATTTTCGCCGCAGTGGTGGCGCGTTTGCAGACATGAAGCGCCATGTGGTTTGTTCCTTCTTGATTAAGATTCGTTACACTGTGTTGATATGCTGATCTGGTGAGCTGTGGTAGGTTCATAGGTAGCTAGCTTTGCTGGTTCAATGATTGTTCTTTCAGTGTACTCGTCTGAGCTAGGACCTGAGGATTGTGGGACAACTGTGAACCTTACCAGTGTCAATAACACCATCATCTATGTTAATGCCTCCCTGGATACAGTATGCTTCGAATGTGACCACTCACAAGTTTTGGGTCTCATTAATGAGGTGGTATTCAGGGTGAATGACACAATTGTTACTTCCGACAGCACTCTGGGAAGAGTTGTGAATAATTATCCACATGAGTTTTCAGATACACTGGTAGTGACTGACAGTAGCAGTGTGTTCAGTACATTCTGGGATACAAACATACAATGCTGTGAGGTTTCTACCAGTGGTTCATGGTCATGCAGTGGGAATTTTTTCATGGTAAAAGTGGGAGTTTTGTTTCTAAGGTATTAACTAATTAGATTATAGTTGGTATCACTATCACTAAAATATCTCCACCAGTTTTCAACCCTCCATCCATTATGGGGGAAACAGAGGTTACTGAGGGAAGTCCACTACATCTATATTGTGATGGGTCAAACTCAGATCCTCAACCAACTTTACAATGGATCTCTCCTGATGGGAAGATGGTCAGTGAGAGTGGGGAACTTGATATAGTGACTACCACCAGGAATATGACTGGGATATACACCTGTGTAGCTACTCTCCCTCGCTCAACCGCTACTATGATCTCCACTGTCGACATCACCATTTTTCCAAGTAAGGTTGCTGAAAGTGTTGTTGTACTTTTTTTAAAATGTTTGTACTTTATAGTTGACTGTCCAACACTAAATTCTACGGATACCATGATGGTTAACTTGAGCTCCACTGCAGTGGGCAGTACTGCTACCTACCAATGTAGAGATGGTCCCACTGATGTGTACACTACTCAGTGTACCAGTACTGGAGTATGGGACCCTCATCCTCTCTCTACTCTGGACTGTATTGAGTCTAATGGACAAGGTAAATATTTGTTTCTCCCCTGTTGTTGTTTACAAAACAAACCACTGTTGTTTGTGCTGATAAAACCGCAACTGTCTCTTACAAACATGTTTATGTGCTTCACACAGGACAAATGTCTACTCTTCAACCGTGTCAAGTTAGGGTAATAATTCTCTCTCTCATTGTCTTGGTTCAAACTGGCCTACTAATGGGAACACTTGTGAAAATAGTAATTCTTACAAAGAAAGGTGAAACACTTTGTAAACTGTCCAACAATATCCGAACTATGTCATATATAACTGCAACACAGGATCAGAGCAGAAGACAAGAGAAGAGAGGTTGGAGATGGATGTCAATGTAGCTTATGGAACTCCTAAAGAGATCATGGCACGCAGGACAAACAAACAAACCTAAGTGAACTGGCTTATTACACACAAGAAAACAGTGTAGCTGTATGCCCACTAACTTCAAACTAATATTTGCAGAGCAGAGCGCATGCGCAAAAATGTGACGACTGCACACATAGCGCATGCGCAAAATGTGACGATCGCGGACTGATCGCGCGCTGGCTGCGCGCGGTGCAAAACGCGTGGATGCACTGACCGCCCCACTACTTCTCACGATAGCATGTCTCACGCTCATATGGGGAGCTAGTGGGGGGAAAGGTGAAGCCGTTATGAAGCCCCACGTGCCCCGAGCCTTCTTGATTACGATTCGTTACCACTTTGTGTTGATATGCTGGATCTGGTGGAGTGGTGGTAAGTCCATAAGATATGCAGCTATGCTTGGTTCAATGTTTTGCTTCAGTCTACTCGTCTGAGCTAGGACCTGAGGATTGTGGGACAACTGTGAACCTTACCAGTGTCAATAACAGCATCATCTATGTGAATGCCTCCCTGGATACAGTATGCTTTGAATGTGACCACACACAATTATTCGGTCTCATTGAAGAGGTGGTGTTCAGGGGGAATGACACAGTTGTTACTCCAAGCAGCACTCTGGGAAGAGTGGCGGAGAATTATCCACATAATAATTCAGATACACTGATAGTGAATGACAGTGGCAGCGTGTTCAGTGCATTCTCTGACACACACATACAATGCTGTGAGGTTTTTACCAATGGTTCATGGTCATGCAGTGGGTATATTTTGTTCATGGTAAAAGTAGGAGTTTTGCACTTTAAAGGTATGTAACTTCACGAGATTATAGTTGGTTTCACTAGCACTAAAATATCTCCACCAGTTTTCAACCCTCCACTAATTATGGGGATAACAGAGGTTACTGAGGGAAGTCCACTACATCTATTGTGTGATGGGTCAAACTCAGACCCTCAACCAACTTTACAATGGATCTCTCCTGATGGGAATACGGTCAATGAGAGTGGGGAACTTGATATAGTGACTACCACCAGGAATATGACTGGGATATACACCTGTGTAGCTACTCTCCCTCGCTCCACCGCTACTATGATCTCCACTGTCGATATTAAGATAATTCTGCCAAGTAAGTTTTAGTTCTAATAGTGTTGTCCTATTTTATTTGCACTTTATAGTTGACTGTCCAACACTGAAGTCAACCTACGCCATCATAGTCAACATGAGCTCCACTGCAGTGGGCAGTACTGCTACCTATCAGTGTAGAGATGGTCCCACTGATGTGTACACTACTCAGTGTACCAGTACTGGAGTATGGGGCTCTCACCCTCTCTCTACTCTGGACTGTACTGAGTCTAATGGACCAGGTACACATTTGTTTTTGACTTGCAAAATAAACTACTGTTGTTTGTGCTGATAAAACCGCAACTGTCTCTTACAAACATGTTTATGTACTGCACACAGGACAAATGTCTACTCTTCAACCATGTCAAGTTGGAGTAATAATTCTCTCTTTCATTGTCTTGGTTCAAACTGGTCTGCTAGTGGGAGCACTTGTGAAAATAATACTTCTTACAAAGAAAGGTGAGTGACACTTCCAACAATATCCGAACTATGTCATAACTCCAACACAGGATCAGAGCAGAAGACCAGAGAAGAGAGGTTGGAGATGGATGTCAATGTGGCTTATGGAACTCCTAAAGAGATCATGGCACGCAGGAACAAGCAAACGAACCTAGTGAACTGACTTGAAAACTGTACAGTGTAACTGTATATATGCCCACTAACACACCAAGTGTGCGAATTGAAAATGCTAATCATGGGAAATAGACCACATGGAGGGATGCCAGTCCGCCAGACCGCCACACACATAGCGCATGCGCAAAAATGTGCCGATCGACGCGACACATCGCGATCGCGCGCGCGCTGACTGCGCGTGGCGCGCGATATGGCATGGACGGACGCGTGCATGCGCTCCACGTGTGCCACGAGCCTTCTTGTTTACGATTCGTTACCATTTTGTGTTGATATGCTGGATGTGGTGGAGCTGTGGTAAGTCCATAAGATATGCAGCTATGCTTGGTGCAAATGAGCAGTCGGCTACACACAGAGCGCTGACTGCGCGTGAAAAACTCGTGGATGCACCGACCGCCCCCGGCCCCCACTACTCCGGCTCCCAACATCACGATCACATGTCTCACGCTCATATGGGGAGCCGGAGCTAGTGGGAAAAGGTGAAGCCGTTATGAAGCTCCACGTGCCACGAGCCTTCTTGATTACGGTTCGTTACCACTTTGTGTTGATATGCTGGATATGGTGGGAGCTGTGGTAAGTCCATAAGATATGCAGCTATGCTTGGTTCAATGTTTTGCTTCAGTCTACTCCTCTGAGCTAGGACCTGAGGATTGTGGGACAACTGTGAACCTTACCAGTGTCAATAACACCATCATCTATATGGATGCCTCCCTGGATACAGTATGCTTCGAATGTGACTATATACAAATTTTCGGTCTCATTCAACTCGACTGTCTCTTACAAGCATGTTTATGTGCCTCACATAGGCAAACGTTCTACTCTTCAACCATGTCAAATGGG